>JAMADQ010000030.1:0-106271 GCA_023624055.1 Paecilomyces sp. PK2413
ATTAATTTAATATATTTAAATATTATAATATAAGTTAAAATTAAATTTAATTTGTAATTTATAAAAAAAACTATTTTATTTATTTTTTTTTATTAAAATACAATTCTTTAATTAAATATTATTACTTTATAATAGATAATCTCTTAACTAAGTTATAGAAAATAACCATTCTATAATATATTAGAGATATTTATCTTGTTCTAATTTAGATTTATTAATATAATATTATAATAATAAAATCTTTACTTTCTTTCTAACTAAAATAAGAAAATAATTTTAAACTAAAAGAAGAAATTAATATAGTCTTTTTTAACCAGGATTTTATAAATTACAATTCTAAATAATAAGATATTTACCTTTATTATTGTTTTTTGAAGAAGTAATTAAAATAGCTCTCTAAATATACTAATTTTATTTATTCTAATTAAGATTAGTTACCTAAATTATAATAAATATACTAAATATAATAAACTATATCTTTTATAGACTCTTTAGACAAGTCTATAAATAAAGATATATATCTTATATAATAATATCAGATAATACTATTTACCAATTTGCTTTTTAAGTTACATTTAGAAATAATAGAAGTTAAAGATAGATATAGAATCTGTCTTCTTTTTATTAGAATTAGAAGAGAAAGATAGTAATCTTATCTAAAATAGCTTTAGTATTAATAGAAAAGATATTATTAAACAAAATAGAATTAGATTTAATAATAATTATAATAATCTAGAGGATAAAAGATTATTTAGAAAATAATAAATTAAATAAAATAGGTTTAGAAGGAAAATATTAAAATTTAGTAAAGCAATAGTTAATAAAAAATAAAAATATATCTTTTATAATATACTATTAAATAAATAATAAGTTTTTAGTAATACTAAAATCTAACTTAAGTTAAAATAGTTATATAACCTATTTTCCAATTAAAACTAATATAGAAATAGATTCTATATATTATATAAAGGGTTTTTCCTAAAGTTAATTTCTTTCTTTCTTATATATAACTCTTGAACTTTAATTTAAGTTAGAAGGCCTTCTTTTTATTTCTAAATATCTGCTATCTAGCTATATCCTTTCCTTCTAAATAAATAGCTTGTCAAGGTAATTAAATAGTCTACTTTTTGATATAAATACTAACTTAAGTTAGAATTTCCTATACTATTTTAGTTACTAAACAATCTTTATTTTAATTTTTTTAATAAATCAATACTTTCTACTAATATTATTCTAGATATATTTATAGATATTTCCTTTATTAGCATTTTTAGTATTCTAGTATCTATTAGATTTCCCTTGATTTTTTGATAATATTATTACTCTATATTTAGTATATATAGTAGAATTTTTACTAAACCAGAACTAAACTCAAATAATAAAATTCTAATCTAAATTAAATTATAATTTATATTATAATCTATAAAGGAAAAGCTATAGCAGGATATTATCCAGATAATACTATAATTAAAAATAATATTTTTAGATTAGCTTTAGAAAAGGTCTATCTTAGAATATTTATTTTTAATATTAATAATTTAATAACTAATTAGGGAAATAATAAATAAAATTGAGATCTTAATATATTCTATATATATTCTTTGAAAGAAGAATTCAAAATAAAAGTTTATTAATAGAATCCAGATATCTATATAAAGATACTAGTATCTAAGAAGACATTTAATAATCTTCTTAAATACTATACTAATTTAAGCTCTTTATCTAATAAGAATATCTATAATCTTTAGAATATTACTTAAAAAAGCTAGACAGAAAAATTAAATACTATATATATTTATAACTATTCAGAGAATATTCCAAAACCAGTTCTATAAGCTAACTAATATAGAAAAGCAATACTAAAAATCTTACTATAAGAATAGATAAAAGCTTCTATTACTAATACTATAGATTTCCAGAGCAAAATTATCTAAATATCTTAACTAATAGTATATACTATTCTAATTTAAATTAGAATAATATACTAATGCTTACTTTATATATAGATATATATATAGATAATTAATCTTTTTAATGCAAATATTATTAATAATAATCTCCTTATAATCTTTTAGGTAAACCAGATTAATATAGCTAAGGCTAATATAGATAAAAAACAAATAACTGCACTAATATATAATTTGGATAAAAAGCCCTTCTTGAAACAGAAGTATTTATTAATACAAACAGATTTATTTTATAAATTTATATATAATATTATAGAGGTTAACCTTAAGTATATTAATTAAATACTTGCTCTATTATAGGTAGAGAAGTAGTAGCAATTTATTAAAAACTATATAAATACTATATATAGACAAGAATAGTTTAACTATATATTTGGAAAAAACATTATTAATTCTAAATTAAATATTATAAGTATATTATAAATATTCTAATATTTTATTCTAACTTAAATTAGATCTGGATTCTAGAGTTCTTATAATTTTTTATATATACTAATACTGTATTTGGCAAATTCAAGAATCTAGTATTATATTTAAATTAGATTCTAATAGTTAAAAATAGCTATAATAAAATAGATTATAAAATATAAATACTATTTTTTTCCTTATATAATAATTAGAATAATAGCTATCTAAAATTATTAATAGATATATAATAGTTTATATTATAGATCTTATTATAATTATATCTAGATTTATCTCTAATTAGAGATATAAATAGAAGACTAGATTTTCTTATTATATTAAATAATAAGAAATATATTATTATATAATAAAGTATTTTTGTTATTATAAGATTATATATCTCTACTATATATAATAATATCCTTTTATATTATATAGTATTACTAAAGTAGCTAGTTTTAAAATAGCTTTAGACAAACAAACTGAATTAAATATAACAAAATATATAAATATTCTTTTAACCTTAATGTATTTAAAGATATTTAGCAAAGTTTAATTAGTATAACTATAATATTACTATATACTTATTTCTATATTATATATAGACTCCTATTCTTAGGTTATTAAGTTAACAATACTATCTAAAAGAAGATTTAAATTTAATTATAATTTTATTACTTTTCTATATTATATCTTCTGTATCTAAGATAGATTATAGATAAATAGAACCTACTATTTAATATAATATATTATAGCAGTTAAACTGCTATTTAAAAATAATCTATCTATTATTTAACTAAAGTTAGAAACTAGATATTTCAGTTTTAATATCTTATTTCTGTCTATTACAATCCTACTTTATAACCAGGTCTAGAAGTAGAATAAGAATTAAAATACAGATAATAATAATAATTATATTTAATTCTATATTTAAATAATATTAATATATATTCTTAGATATTATATCTGGAAATATATATATTTAATCCAGACTATAAGATCTGTAGTACTATCTACTATATATTAGATAATAGAAATAGCTGCAAAATATAGAAAAAAAATTTATAAATAAAATTAATATTATTTATAAAACTTAGAATATATATATATTTAATAATAGATATAATAGCAGTATTAAGAAATAATCAAAAACCATTTTTTGTATAAAAATCTGCAGGCTAATACCAAGACCTAAGGCAGAATATTATTATAAGATTTAGCTTTTTCTTTTATCTTATCTGAAATTACCAGAAAACTATAGATAGATAGATAGCAAGAAATATATCTAAAAATATAAATAATACTAAAACTATTAATATTTTATTTTAATAATATTAAAAAATAATTTATTACTAGTAAAAATAGAATAATTTACCAAAATCTATAGATTCTAATATTAAGCATTCTTAATATCTGAGATCTATAATACTTAAAGAGGATAATACTAAATAAATATAATAATAATATATTTTGTAATAAATATACTACTAGTACTTATAAAAATCTATAGAAATATCCTTATTTAACAAAAGGGATTTAAAATCCTGAAAAGAAAAATAACTATACCAAATTTAAAAAAAATAAAAGAAAGAATTCCTAGAATAAATCTAGTAATATCTAATATCTTTACTCTCTTATATTGGTTTTGGATTAATTCTTATATATATCTATTATTTCTGGTATTAATTAATACTATTATTAACTTAACAAAAATAAATCTAATTAATTAGAAAGTCTCAGGACTATACCAGACTATTAAAAATTATAAATACTTATTATTAATCCTATAATAATAGCATTATTAATTTTTGAGACTTTTAAAATCCTAATCTTTATATATATTCTTATAATTATAAAGAGAGTAGTAAAAAATATTATAGATTATATAATTACTAATATAATTAGATTTTTATTATAACAGTATTATATTAATATATATATAATTATAATATTAATTCAGTTTCTAATCTTATTAACTATAAAGGATAAGAAATTTTGGTATTAAATCCTTTTTATCTAAAGTCTTATCCAGTCTTTTATAAATTTAATATTTTTAATTAATATAAGCTGCAAATAGTATAGACTTAAACCTATATTTTATATTTAAGATAATATTTGCCAATATCTATACAAACTCTAAGATTATATAAATTATAATATTATTTATCTTATAGTTTTATAATAACAAAAACTTTCTTATTGGTAATAATTATAGATATAGTATATTCTTATAGAAACTATACTTTTGTATTAACTATACTTTTATATTAATTATACTTTTATATTAGTAATATTTTTATCTTAATTATATTAAAGCATAACTTATATATTTATATATTATCTATTTCTATATTAATTATGTTTTTAAATAAACTATTATTTCTATACTAACCCTGAATCTATATAAGCCGCATTATTGTATAAATTATTATTTTATATTAAATAATATTTTGATAAATTATTACCTTAGATTGCAGATATAAACCAGCTTTATAGTTTATATTAATTAATCTGAAGTTTTGCTAAAATTCAAATATAGTATATAAAGTTATATCTGAAAATATAGCAGATATATTTACTATTACTGTATATAATAAAATCAGAATCTTAGAGCTTGTAAATATAATTATATTGGAGATAAAAGGACTATTTAATAAAATAAGATACCTTAAATTACTTTATACTACTTATTTTTTAGTCTAGATACTGGAAATATCCAAAGAAATAGTAATCAGGCTCTATTAGGCTAAGGTTAGTTATGCCAATTAATCTATAAGTATTAGGCTAATACTTAGACAACTAATATTATATATAGTAATTATAATAATAATTTACTTAGGTCTTTTTAATTTTATAGATTATTATATTTTATATTCTATTTAGCAGCTATCTAAAATAATAGAGGCAGATTCTCTTCTCCTGAATAAATATATTATTAAATTTAACCTCTCTTATTCTTGCTAACTTCCTTAAATTATTTAATAAAATATCTTGCTGCAATAGAAGTAATTATAGAGTACATTTATAATTAATATTTATCTAATAATCTTTCCTAGACTTTAATGTATTCTAAATATACTAACAGATTCCCCTATTTATAAATCCATATTACCAGAATAATTCGGGCCTGCTTGCTAATGAATTATAATATAAAAGGCATAATAAATATAATTTATAAATTTCCAGAATATCTGATTAGGATTAATTATTATAATCCAGGTAGTAGTTTAGATAGCCCTTTTTAATTTGCTTATAAGATAACCAAATATTAATTCAAATAGGCAGTAAAGAATCTACTAGTTCTAAATTAATTTAATAATTATATAAATATCTATTACCAGGATTATTCTAGTTAGATAGATTCTGACTTTTATCCTATAGAAGATAATCTGTTTATTAGAATTAATATTAAACTATATAATATCTTGTTGGTTAATATTAGCAGTAGCTTAAAATATAATCTAGAAAAACTTTTAAATAAATATTTTATTATTTCTGGATATCTGATATTACAAGACCTTTCTATTATTATTTAGTAGGCTAGAAATTATAATAACAGAATTAAATCTATAGTCTATAACTTTTTCTTGGTTTAACCTATTAATAGTATCTATATATATTACCTATACTTGGTACTATATAATTAGTCTAAGATTATAAATTAATTTTATAATATATTACTGCAGCTATAATATCTAGCTATAGTAAATTATTAATTAATAAAAATATTATATCTGATATTAGAACTAATTAGCAAATTATTATACTAGACTTTATAGTTATAACCCTTGTTAAAATATATAAAAGAAACTAACAAGATTAGAGATAACTTCTTAAGAATATAGAACTTAAAATACTAAAGATATAGAATTATAAAAATAGTATAGAAAATCTGATTAAATATAAATTTGTCTAATTAATTTATTTTACTTTAGTCCTAGTTATATCTATCTAAATATTAATTTATCTAATTAACTATCCCTTAATCCTAAGATAGAATACTAGACTTTCTATCTTTTCTAATTGTATCTAATTTATCTTCTGGAGTATACTAATATCTATTTATCTTTTAATATCTTAAGATTATTTTAGATAAATAAGATTCTACAGATAATGTTTTTGTATATCTATAGAACTATTAAAAATTATTTAGTATTCTATAGAATATACTACTATAATACTAATATATATCTTTATTGGTTTTGGACAAAACAAAGTTATAATTAATAGTATTATAGATATTAATAAAATTATTATACTTTTGGTATTATCAAAGAATTATTCCAGAAATTCTCTAGAATTTAAGATAAATAGAGACTTGGAATTATAGATATAAGTAATATTAAAAAGATATATAAAATATTAATTCAATAAGATATTCTAAACTAATATATAAGTACTATTTGTATTCTTAGCTAGTTCTTGTTATTTTTAATAAGAGTTCTGGAGGGATAATTAATATAATATATAGTTGCCTTATAAGATAAATAATAATAAATTATTTATAAAAATACTTCTAAGATATTATAGATTAAACAGTATATTCTAGTTATTATTTATCCAGACTAAATAAATAAAAAATATAAATAATAAATATAATAGGCTTCTATATAATCTGGTAGAGGCTTTTATTCTAATTTGTAATATAATTATTTATAATAATATTTGTATTAAATATATAGATGGACTAATAGTAAATCTACCTATATAGGCTGAACTTTTAATAGATATACTTGTAATTCTTAAACTAATAATTATTATATAAGAAGATAATATGCCTATAAGTATAATTTTGATATAGAAATATACTATATAAGCCTATTTTTCTTAATAAATTATATCTATAAAATTAGATATTGTTAGTTATTAAAAAGCTATTATTTATAGAATTAATAATATTTTATATTTAGGTTAGTATATATATACTGCTAACTTTTAGGCTAAAGGGAATTTAAAATAATTAAGAACTTTCTATATTTAATAAATAGGTTGTACGGACTAGTTTATAAGATAGAATCTTAGAGATCTTTTATATTTTCTGGAGATAATTTAAATAACTATACTAATATATATTTCCTTTTAAGGGTGCAGCCAAATAATTTCCCTTTAATTATATAAAGATTTAGGATTTTAGAGAAGTATATAATTATTTCTAATATTCTAATTCTTTATAAAACAATTCTATAGAGTTTTTGCATAATATATATAGTATATATTATAACTTTGGTATTAATTAAAGATCTATTTATATTTTTGAATAAATAATAAGTATACTAGATCTCTCTGAAAAGACTAAGAATATTTCTATTCCTTTATTATAGACAGATATATCTAATAATTAATACTATAAGATTATTT
Source organism: Paecilomyces sp. PK2413 (assembly GCA_023624055.1). NCBI lineage: Eukaryota > Fungi > Ascomycota > Eurotiomycetes > Eurotiales > Thermoascaceae > Paecilomyces > Paecilomyces sp. PK2413. The sequence continues at coordinate 7,731 of JAMADQ010000030.1, forward strand.
TAAAATATTTAATAAACTATAAAGATTACTTATTTATAATAAACTAATTATTATAATAATAGTAGCCAAAAAAATTATAAAAATAAAATATATATACTTTATTATAACTATACAATAGTTATCAGAGACTTAAAGAAACTAATTCCCAAATATAGTCTGGAATAGAATTATTAAAAATAAATATAATATTTATAAATTACTAAAAATATTATATACTGGCCTTAGATATAATATATAGATATTTTTAAATATAGATCTGTATAGTTTTAGTAGAAAAGCTTAAGACTTTTTATTATTTAATTTCCCATTTCTACTAATTTCAAGGTAAATAATATATTAAGATTACCAGTTATTTTTAGAATATTATCTATGCTAGAATTTCTATATTATATTTATTATATTTCTAATAGATACTTTATCAAAGACTATAATAAGATTAAAAAATAAAATAATAATATATAATAGGCCTATATAATTATATTATTATAATAATAATAAAAATTATAATTAAGTTTTCGGAATTACTAAGATTATTAAAAGTTATATTCTAAAAAAATATTTAAGATATAGTTTTGTATTTTGTATAATTTTATATTTTTCCTAATTTTATATCTTTTATATCTCTGTATTAGACTGGTTAAACTAAACCAGAAAAACCTAAACTAAACCAGACTAAACTATTTTATTATAGTTTAGTTTACTATATTAAAAAACTATAATAGTCTGGTTTATTATATATAAAAACCAGTAGTTTTTGGTTAAACCAATGGTTTATTTTGGTTTGGTTTTTTTGGTTTTCTTGGTTTTCTTGGTTTTTTTTTTCAAGGTTTATTATTAATATAGATTTAACTTAAATTAGAATATTTAAAATATAATAATATAAAATTATAAAATTAAAATTAGAAATAAATTTATTCTAATTATATTTTTAATATATTATATAAGAATAAAAACTAACTTAAGTTAAATCTTAAAAAAAATTTAAATTTTGTATTTGCTATTAATATAATTAATTTATTAATAATAATAATTCTAAATATAAGAAGTTAAACTATCTTTAGATATATTTCATTAATAGTTAGTATATATAATATTTCTAAATACAGATAATTCTCTATCTATTAGATAAGAAATAGAAACCTTAAAAAATTATCTAATTAAAGAACTTTTAATATTAGAAAAATTACTAATATTTTTAATTTTTTCTCTATCTTTATTATTACTAATCTTATTTAGAAATTTATAATCCTTGCTATCTGTAAGGCACACATTGTATATAGAACCCTGTTTAGGATAACACAGGACATTAGTTCTATATTATATAATATCCGGATGGTATATCTTCTAGAGTATATCTGCACTGGAAAGTTATTCTTTCCAGCAATTAATCTTGCTATAATCTAACTAATACTATATTATTCTATACCTTTTTTATAATTCTAATTGCTCTTATTTCAATCTTATCAAAGGGAATAGCCTGGTATTATCAGAATAGCTTTGAGAAAAAATACATATCAGACCTAGAAAGAATTCTCTACTATTTCAGGAGAAAAAATATATAATAAAGAAAATGCAGGTCCTGTCTATAATAATAAAAAAAATAATATATCTAAAAATAGTTAGAGAAACCTAATCAGCAATTTAATTAAACCACCTCCAGATAATAAAAATATAATAGCCTAGTTTAAAGTAGTAGAGGTCTAGTTCTAATATCTAAAGTAGTAATAAAGGCTAAAGAAAATTAATAAATATATTAAATAAGAATATACAGCTCTGATTTAGAACTAGACAAAGTATATTTTGTCAGAAATAGTATAGGAACTAAATCAAAATATTAAACTCCCTGAAAGAAGATATATATAAGCAAGAATAGATTCATCTTTATTATCTTTAGCTAATAATAATATATTATAAAATATATCTTCTAAGAAAAATCCTTTACAAGAACAGAAATACTAATAGAATAAAATATTTAAATCTAATATATTATTAAAAAATAATAATATATCAGTATCCAGAAGTTTAAAATTAAAAAAATATTATAAAAGATCTATTCTTAAAGAATACTATAAGTTTATTATATATTTAGAACTATACTTTATACAGCAGGAAAAAATCTTTTATTTAAATAAATATAAGATAAATAAAGCAGTAAGCTATCTAAATTATAATCTATTTATTATATAGACAAATATATATAAAGAAAAGGAGAAATAGAGATACCTACTAATATAGAAAGAATTCAAAGAATATCTATTATACTAATTAAATAACCCAAAAAATTTAAAATAAAATATTTATAAAATTATTCTAAAACTATATTAAAGACTAGAATAGTTAGTATATAATTTTGTTATCTAATTACAGACCTATAAATTATATTTTATTAAATTATATACCAAAAGATAATAAAAGGAGCATTTATGGGCTAAAATTATAGAAGAGGTATACTTAGAATTAAATAGATATATAACAAAACTAAAGACTTATAACTAATTTATTATATAGCTATAATTAATTAAGGATAATATTTCTGACTAGAGAAAAATAATTATAAACCAGTACCAAAATAAGCCCTAGCAGAAATCAGAAAGAAGTATCTAATAAAAAAATAGATTAAAAGATTTATCCTTTAAAAATATATTAAAGAGGTATTAATTATAAGAAAGACTCTTTATACTATATATTTATAATAATAAAGTAGATCCAAAATCTAAATAAGAATTAATATATTATCTCTGTAACAAACCTAGGCATATAGTAAGATATTACCCAAAAAAATAAGAAATATTCAGAACTGGAAAAACTAAAGATAAGATAAAAAACTAAAATCTCTAGTATTTTATACTGTAATAATACTAGGCATTATTATTCAAAAATATAATATTATAGTTATTACCTTTAGTATTAGTATAGTTATATCTAAAGGTTTTATTAATATATAGGCCCTGCTGGACTTAAAAGTAGAAAATAACTTTATATTCTAATACTAGATTAAAGAATACCTTTTAGATAAGAAGAATATCTCCTATTAGATAAAGACATTTAATAGCTATAAGATTAATATATACAGAAGATATATTCTGAAAATTTTAGTATAGAATATGCAGGGGAAAATAAAAAAATAATTTTATATATTTAAAGCTATAGATATAGAAAGGTATTAAGTTATTCTAGACTATTTATAGCTCTAAATAATTAATCTGGACCCAAATTAGAGTAAAAAGACCTAGATATATTATAGAATATTGGAATATTTTTTAATAAAAATTATTAATACTATAATATATATTAATTTAATTATATAGGGAAATATAGTCTATCTTATTTATCTACAGATATTAGTAAAGGATAAAGCTATAGTATTCTTCAGAATAAGTATAGCAAAACCTATATTCCTTAATAAATATCAGAAATATATAGATATTTTTTTAGAAGAAGATATAGATATAATCTCTATATATATAGGCTATAATTATATAATAGATTTAGTATTAAAAAAAAATTCCTTTATAAATTATTATATCTATTATTAGAAAAGAAACTATAAATATTATATAAATATATATAATCTATACTTAAAAAGAGATAAATAAGGCTATTCAAAAGTTCTATAGAAGTATTTATATTATTTATTTTAAAAAAAAATAGTTTCTTGTATCTTTATATTAACTACAGAAAAGTTAATATAATTATTATTAAAAATTATTATTTATTACTATTTATTAGCAAAACACTAGACTAACTATCCAGAACAATAATATTCACTTAATTTAACCTTTGAAATATATATTACCAATTATATATTTAAAAAGAAGATAAATAGAAAACTGTATTCTATATATATTATAAATATTATAAGTATCAAGTTATATCCTTTAATCTGGTAAATATACCTGCAATATTTCAAGCATATATTAATAGAGCACTAAGCAATCTATTAAATATATATTATATTATCTATCTAGATAATATTCTTATCTTTTTGAATTCAGAAAAAAAATATAAAAGATATATATATTTAGTTCTGGAAAGATTATGCCAGTATAGACTTTATACAAAATTATCAAAATATATTTTTGATATTAATACTATTAACTTCCTAGAGTATATTATTAATTCTAAAGGAATAAAGATAGAGTAATTATATATAAAAATAATTATATCCTGACCAGAATCTTAGAATATATATAATATCTAAGTCTTTTTAAGATTTGCTAATTTCTATTACAGATTTATAAAAGGATTCTTACAAATATATATACTCTTAATAGAATTAATAAAGGGGATACAAATAATACAGAAAAAGGGATTAAAGATATTATAACAAAAAAAAGAAATAGAATCTAATATTTCTCCTATATACTTTATAATAACAGTAGAAACTAAAAAAGCCTTTATAAATCTAAAAAAATTATTTATAAATATATCTCTACTACAATACTTTAACCCTAGGCAAAGAATTAGAGTGGAATCTAATATATCAGAATATACTATCTTAATAATCCTAATATAGCTATAAAAGAATAACTAGCAATAGCACTCTATAACCTACTAGTTAAAAAAAATAATATCTCCTAAATATAATTATAAGATATATAACAGAGAACTACTAATAATAATAGATATATTTAAATAATAGAGGCATTATTTAGAAGGAAATTAATACTTTATAATAGTACTGTCTAACTATACTAATCTATATATTTTCCAGACTACAAAAGAGCTTAAAAGATGCCAGATTAGATAGACTAAATAGTTTAGTATCTTTGATTTTATAATAGAATATAGGGCAGGAAAAAGAAATCCTATAAATATATTTAGTAGATACCCAGACTATAAGATTAGCAAAAAAAAACATATATTATTATTTATTTTAAAAGAGAAGTTACTATACAGAATAACTATTAAACTAAAAAAAAAGTAAGTAAAGCTAGAATCTCTTAAAATAGAATTAATAGTATATATTAGACTTCTGGATAGAGAACTAGTATTTATTAATAGAAAGACTAGTATACTACAAAATACAAATATAATTAAAGATTATACTACTAATAATATAAAAATTTTAAAACTTCTAATACTATAAACTATAGTAATAGTAGCTATCTAACTTAAAACAGTCTATAGCAATACTATAACTATACCCTTTATAGACCTTATATAAATTAAATAAAAAAGGAATACCTCTGCTTATAGACTTATAGAAGAAGAATATAATAAAAAAAGTATAAATATATAAACTAAATAATTAATCTAAAAATTAGACAAAGATAGTCTACTTAGGTATAAGGAATATATATATCTCTCTAAAAATACTATAACAAAACAAGAAATCTTATATATTTATTATAATAACTCTATAGGGGGATATTTTAAGGTATAGTATACCTATAATAATATTGCTTACAAATACTTCTGGTATAGTATAATACAGGATATTAAAAAATATATTAAAATATATAATATCTGCTAAAGGACTGCAGTTAAATATTATAAATTTTATAATATATTAGAATCTTTACTAATCCCTATAAAGCTATTTGAAATAGTCTTATTAGATTTTATTACAGGACTACTTCCTTTATAATAAAAGGATACAATATATAATATAATACTAATAATTATAAATCTTTTAGTAAAATAGGTTTTCTATATTCCTTATATAAAGAAAATAGATATACTAGACTTAATAAATCTAATACTAAATATAATCTTTAAGAATTATAGGATCCCGGCTAGATTTATTAATAATAGGGAATTACTATTTACTAATAAATATTGGTCTATACTATATAATTAATTAAGTATAAGAAGAGGTCTATCTACTATATTTTACCTATAGACAGATAGATAAACAAAATACTAAAACTAAATCTTAGAGTATTACCTACAAGTATATATTAATTTTAAGCAGAATAATTAAACTAGCTTATTATTAATAGTATAACTAATATATAATAAATCAAAATATAATATAATAAATATTACTTCTACTAAAGTATTTATAGGATACCTATTAAAATTATATATAAATATTAATAAGCTAATAGAAATCAGCAAGGCAGAAAATATAGTAAATAGAATTAAAGTACTAAAAAATATACAAAAAATATTTATAAAGAAACTTTAAAATATAAAAAAGTAATAAAAGTATTACTATAATTAGAAACAATAATCTATATCTTTTTCAGTAGAATAATAGATAATATTTCATATTATATATATTAAGACACTGCATTCTAATTATAAACTAGACAATTATTTTCTTAAATCCTTCAAAGTTATTACAGTATAAGGAAAATAGATATATAAACTTAACCTACCTGCATACTATAGGAGTATATATTCTATTTTTTATATCTTCCTATTGGAACCCTATTATATAAGAAAAGGAGAAATTAGAAATTCTAATCCTATAAAAATCAAGGATAAGAAATAATGGAAAATTAAAAGTATACTAAAGACAGAAAGAAAAGAAAAACAGATATATTATTTAATATACTAGAAAAGATATTCCCAAGATTATAATTCCTAGAAAACAGAATCTAATCTAAAAAGGGTTCAAGATCTATTATAAGAATACAAAAAGCAAAACCTAGGAATAACTACAGATATTATAAGAAAGCATAAGGAAAGACTACCAAAGAAAAGAAAAACATAGGAAAAAATTAGATCCTATTAATTTAAAAAAAGGCCTAGTATTAAAGTACAGAACTAAAAATACTAAACAAAAACTTTCTAATAGTAGCCTAAAAGGGCATAGCAGAAATTAAAAAAAAAATATCTAAAGATAATAAAAAAAATAAGCTATCTATAGACTATATAATATTAGCAATAAATACTATAATATTAATATAATTATAACTTATTTAAAGAAGTCTAATACCTACCAAAATAGGAACAAAAGTATAGAATCAGGAAAAATAAAAATTAGTAGTACAGAGAGACAGGATAGTATCTTAGAACTAGGCCTAGTATTATTAGATATTAGTAATTGCCTAATAGAAGAAAAGATTATAACCTTACCAGAAGATTATAGGGAATTAATTATCTTAAAAAATATATCTAATATCTTCTTGGAATACTAGAAATAAAATTTTATAATAATTATTTTCTTTTTGTAGTCTTGTACTATAAGATTAAACTTCCAGATAAGGTTAAGCTGGACCAGAAAAGAGCTGGCAATACCTAACAAATAATAGGCTATATTACAAGTAATAGAATTGTTAGAGACCTAAGATATAAAATATTAAAACAAATATAATATAAAGCTGAGATATATATTACTTTACTTATAGAAAGATAGAATTAGTATAACTGCTAATAGTAATTATACTTCTAGCCAGTATTAAAGATATATAGAACCCAGCCAGGCTTTTTACTAATATAATGGAGGCAGTACTAGTATAAAAACAGCAGAAAAGGTAATATTATTTTAAAATTTTCCTCCTCTTCCTTTTTATCTTCCTTCTTAAGGGGAGGGCGTATGCAGTAGAAATAGAAGTATATAGGCTTATTATTATTATTATTATTATTATCCTTCTTAAAAGAGAATATAGGGGAAATAGTAATATTATTTTTATTCTTCTCCTTCTTAGTAGGAGATAGAAGGCAGAGATAGAGAATATAAAATATTAGTATTAGGCAAAACCAGTATAGAATATTCTCTGAGAAAGAAAAACCAAAAATATTATCTTTGAAATTAAAGACTGTAAAGGAGATATCTATATTATCCAATGCTATAATAAATATTAATAAATATATTATTTAATAGCCAAAATTAGGCTACAAAACTGTATTATTGTAGTATAGCCAAATATAGTAACTCTGTGCAGAAATATAATAAATATAACTATAATATAATATAATACTTTTTATACTGGGAAAAAGTATAGATTAACTTAAAGAACTAATTATTATAATATACTATACTATAGAACCAGGAATAGTATTATAAAATAGAAGAAATACAGGAAAGGGAATACTTATATAATATATAGGATGGATGGATTAGAAAGAAAAATAAAATATATTCAAAAATATAATATAAACTATCTTATACTATAGTATACTATAACAGACTACTTTTAATTATATTATTCTATACTATTATAGCAAATTAATATCTAATAATTAGAATACTTCTGTATATATAATATAATATGCTTTGCCCAGCAATGTAATAATATATATCTATATAACTACACAATAATAATATTATAATATTCTTATTATATAATTGTATCTGCTATACCAGAAATATTTAAAAATATATAATAATACTATATAGTATCTAAGAGATCAGATATATAAAGAAGGGAGACAATTATAAAACACATATTATATATAAAACTCTGTTTAGAATAATACAGGATATTAGTTCTATATTATATAATATCTAGATGGTATATCTTCTAGAGTATACCTATACTAGAGAATTACTCTCTTCAATAATTAGTCTTGCTATAACCCGACTAATACCATACTATTCTATACCTTTCTTATACTATCTAATTAGATATTAGATAGTTTAATATTTATTTCTTTACAAAGAGCTTTAAATTCCTATTAAATAATAAAATAATCTATATATATTAATAATATTAATATATAAATAGTTTCTGGCAGTAAACAGCTTTGATAATAATAATAAATATCTTAAATATTATTAAAAAAGTATTTAACTCTAATATTACTTAAAGGGATTGCAAGAAAATTACAAGCTATTATTATAAGAATCAGAAATTATTATTTATTTAATTTCTAATAATTAAGAATATTATTTATATTACAAGTCTCTATTTTAACTTAAATTAGAGTTATTATTTATTTATTTTAAATAAAATAACTATCTTATCTTTATAGAGATAAACTTTAATCTTTTAATAAGAATTATATTCTAAGAAAATATAATATCTTTTTAAATACAAGGCATAATCAAATATAGATAATAATAAAGATAAGGTTAACTATACCTTAATATCAGAATTTTAAATAATATAATTGTAAGAAAGGTATAGAATAGTGTAGTATTAGTTAGGTTATAGCAAGACTAATTATTAGAAAAGGAAGTTCTCCAGTGCAAGTATATTCTAGAGAATGTATTATCTAGATTATTATATAATATAGAACAGATACTCTGTATTATCTTTAATAAAGTTCTATATATAATGTATGCCTTATAATTGTCTTTCTCCTTTATATACCTAGGCCCTTAGATACTAATTAATATTGCTATGTATTATTAGATTCTTTTAGTATAGTAATTGTAATTGTATAGCAGAAATATTACAAATTTATTATTGTATAATTATATAGATATATATTGTTATATTACTAAGCAGAACATATTATATTATATATATAAAAGTATTCTGGTTGTTAGATACTGATTTGCTAAGAATAATATAGAATAATAAAGTCAAAAATAGTCTATTATAATATATTATAGCATAAGGTAGTTTGCATTATATCTTTAGATATATTTTATTTTCTCTTCAATCTACCTATCTTATATATTATATAAATATCTCTCCCTTTTTATTTCCTATACTTTATAATGTTATTTCTAGTTCTATAGTATAATATATTATAGAATTGGATTTCTGAATTAATTTATACCTTTTCTAAATATAAAAGATATTATATTATACTATAACCGTATTTGTTATACCTTTATATAGAGTTATTATATACAATTGTACTATAATAATACTATATTCCTGTACTATTCTAGCAATTCTAAAATACATATATTAATAATTTTAATAGGAAAATATCTGCTATCTATATTTTTGCTTTCCTCTATAAGAAGAATAATATTTTTGCCTTTTTTACTATTAATCTGTCTTCTGATATATTTTTTGCAGTAGTAATTCTATTATTTTATTATCTCCTTGTGCTTTACTACCTCCCTTTATCTTATATTCTGTCTTTTCTAAAGGAGGAGGAAGAAGATAATAATCCTATATTATTTCTCTCTCTATTCTCTTCTAAGTAGAATAATAATAATAATAATAATAATAATAATAATAATAATAACCTTATCTATATTTACTATTTTTACTGCATGTGCCCTCCTGCTAAGGAGAAGGAAAAGGAGAAAGAATCTATAGTAGTATTATCCTTCCTATTATTTTTATATTAACAGTATCTCTATTATATTAGATTAGACCCTAACTAGATTCTATATATCTTTAATATTAACTAGAAGTATAACTATTATATATAGTTTTATTAATATTACTATTCTATAAGTTAAGTAATATATATTTTCTTTCTATTCTATACTTTTCTAATATTTGGGTTTTCTAGATTCTTAATAATCCTGCTGTTTATAATGTAGCTTATTATCTAATAGATTATACTAATTCTCTTTCTATCTAGCTCAAACTTATCCAGAAGTTTAATCTTACTATATATTATAAGAAGAGGTTTATTATTACAGAATTTCACCTCTATTATTCTAAATAGGTATCGGATATATCTTTCGAGATAGCTAATTCTATAGCTAGCTCCTTAGAGCTTTTTAGCAAAATTATAATCTTTCTTCTTGGTAGGCAATTACTAATAACAGAAGGTATTAGTTCTGTAATATTATTCTGTCTTCCTGTATTATTAGTTTTTATTTCTTCTGGCTCTATATTTTAGTTCCTATTCTATTGGGCATTTAACTTCCTTTAATAAGTTACTATTATACTAATATTGCAGTGTCTATTACTAATATAATATAGTCTATAAATAGCCTGTTTTTTCTATTATTTTTAAATATTTTTCTTTAGTTTTTCTGTATCCTTTTGGACTGCTGTTTAAAGGGATTTTTATTTAGTATTTTTAATTCTATATTTTAGTATTAGGCCCTTTCTTAAATTAATAGGATTTAGTTTCTTTTTGTATTTTTCTTTTTTTTGGAGGTTTTTCCCTATACTTTCTTATAGTACTTATAGTTATTTCTGGGTTTTACTTTTTATATTTTTATAATAAGTCTTGGGCCCCTTTAAGATTAGATTTTATTTTCTAGGAATTATAATTTTATAAATATTTTTTCCAGTATATTAAATAATATATTTACTTTTCTTTTTTTTCTATCTTTAGTATATTTTTAATTTCTTATTATTTCTTACTCTCAATCTATATAAAATCAGGATTCTTGATTTCCCCTTTCCTTATATAATAGGACTCCAGGAGGAAAATATAAAAAATAGAATATATACTTCTATAGTATATAGGTAGATCTAGTTTATATATCTATTTCTTTTATACTGTAATAATTTTAAAAGGTCTAAAAAAATAATTATCTAATTTGTAGCTAGAACATAATATTCTAATATATATAGTATAAAGTATTATCTATTATCCTATTAAGAAGGATATAGATTATTATTTTTAATTATAATAATATTTCTATTACTCTTTTATATTTTGGAGTTTCTCTGCAAGTATTTCTTGTATATTTTCCAATATCTTAATTCTATCTATTATATTTTCTACTTTACTGATTTCTATCAGCTTATTAATATCTATATATAATTCTAATAGATATTCTATAAATACTTTAACAAGAATAATATTTATTATATTATATCTTAATCTATTATATACTAATTACACTATTAATAGTAGGCTGGCCTAATTATTCTACTCAAAGTTAATATATGCTTATAAATAATACTCTAGGATTTAGTTCTAATATTTTATCTATCTATCTATCTATAGATAAAATACAGTAGATAGATCTTTTCTTATATCTAGCTAATTATATAGTATAAACTAATATTTATTAATAAATAGCAATTCTCTATTATTAATAAATCTAGCCAGAATTTTATAATTTTTAAAAATTATATTTAGTATTAGATCTATTAGATCTGGCATATCTATTTCTTTTATATAAAGAATATAGAAAACCTATTTTATTAAAAGATCTATAATTACTAATATTATATTATATATTATACCTCTCTATTATAAAGGAGGTAGTCCTATAATAAAATCTAGCAAGACTATTTCAAATAGCTTTATAGAGATTAGTAGAGACTTTAGTATACTATAAGATTTATAATATTTAATTATAGTCTTCTGGCAAATATTATATGTTTTAATATACTTTTTAATATCCTGTATTATACTATACTAGAAATATTTGTAGGCAATATTATTTTAGATATATTATACCTTAAAATATTTTCCTGTAGAATCATTATAATAGATATATAAGATCTCTTATCTTATTGCAGTATCTCTAGAAATATATATATATCTTTTATGTCTAAGTAGGCTATTTTTATTTAATTTTTAGATTAATTATTTAATCTGTATATCTATACTTTTCCTATTATATTTTTCCTTTATAAATCTATAAGCAGAGGCATTCTTCTTTTATTTAGCTTATATAAGGTCTGTAAAGAATACAGTTATAGTATTATTATAGACTATCTCAAGCTAGATAATTGCTATTACTATAGCTTATAATATTAAAAATTCTAGAATTTCTGTATTATTAATAATATAATTCTTAACTATATTTATATTTTATAGTATATTAATTTTTCTATTAATAGATACTGGTTCTCTATTCAGAAATCTAATATATACTATTAATTCTATTCTGAGAGGTTCTAGCTCTATTTACTTTTTTTTTAGTTTAATAACTACTCTATATAATAATTTTTCTCTTAAAATAGGTAATAATATATATTTCTTTTTATTAGTCTTATAATCTAAATATCTATTAGATATATCTATAGGATTTCTTTTTCCTACTCTATGTTCTATTATAAAATCAAAGGTATTAAGCTATTTAGCCTATCTAATCTGGTGCCTTTTAAGTTCCTTTGTAGTCTGGAAAATATATAGATTAATATAGTCAGATAATATTACTATAGGGTATTAGCTTTCTTTTAAATAGTGCTTCTATTATTTAAATATATTTACTATTATTAATAGTTCTTTATTATGTATCTTATAACTATACTTGGAAGATATTATTTTTCTTAATTAGTAGATTATAAAATATTATTATTAGTTATTCTTTTATAGCTGTATCAGAATTGCCAAAATAATATATTTTAATATATTAGATTCTATTCTAATTCTTTACCTGGGATTAAAGTATTATAATAAAAGTATACTTATAAATAATTTCTTTAGATTTACAAAGGCTTTTCTAATCTTTATTATTATTATAAAGTATATAAAAGAAGTATTAGATTCTATTTTCTTCTCTTGCTGTAGTATCTTTAATTCCTTTTTTTATATTACTTATACTCCCTTTGTTAATTCTGTTAAGAATATATATATTTATAAGAATCCTTCTATAAATCTATAATAGAAATTGGTAAATCCTAAAAAAATTTAGATATTATATATATTCTAGAGTTCTGACTAGAATATAATTATCTCTATATATAATTATTCCATCTTTATTCCTTTAGAACTAATAATATATTCTAGAAAGTTAATAGTATTAATATTAAAAATATATTTTAATAATTTTGTATAAAATCTATATTAATATAACCTTTCCAGAACTAAATATATATATCTTTTATATTATTCTTCTGAATTTAAGAAGATAAGAATATTATCTAAATAGATAACATAGTATATATTTAGTAAATTACTTAGTACTTTGTTAATATATACTTGAAATATTACAGGTATATTTATTAGGCTAAAGGATATAATTTGATATTTATAGTATTTATAGTGTATATAAAATATAATTTTCTATTTATCTTCTTTTTAAATGTGCAACCAGTAGTATATATTTTGGAAATTAAATTAAGTAAATATTATTACTCCAGACAGCTGGTCTAATATTTTACTAATAAATAATAATAAATAATAATTTTTAATAGTAATTATATTAACTCTTTTATAGTTAATATAAAGGTACAGAAAACTATCCTTTTTTAAAATAAATAATATAGATACTTCTATAAGATTTTTGGATAGTTTTATCTATCCCTTTTTAAGTATAGATTATATATATTTATATAATATTTGCAGCTCCTTCTCTAATAATAGATATAGTAATTTATAAGAGAATTCTTTTTCTAGTATTAAATCTATTACATAATTATAGCCTATATATATAGAAATTATATCTGTATCTTCTTTTAAAAAAATATCTGCATATTCCTAATACTTATTAGAGAATATAGATTCTATTATATTTATTTTAAAAAGTACTATAGCTCTATTCTTTGCTAATATTTATAGATAAATAAAATAGACTATATTTTCCTATATAACTAAATTAATATATATTGTAGTATTAATAATTTCTATTAGAGAATGTTTTAGTATTCTATAATATATCCAGATCTTTTTACTTCAGTTCAGGTCCAGATTAACTATTTAAAGCTATAGATAGCCTAGAATAGCTTAATATTCTTTTATATCTATAGCTTTAAATATATAAAATTATTTTTTTATCTTCTTCTATATATCCTATACTGAGATCTCCAGGATATATCTTTTATATATATTAATCTTGTAGCTATTAAGTATCTTTACTTAATAAGGGATATTCTTCTTATTTGGAAGGTATTCTTTAATCCAGTATTAGAATATAAAATTATTCTCTATTTCTAAGTCTAGCAGGGCCTATATATTAATAGGGCCTTTAAATATAACTATATTAATATTAAAAATAATAGCTATAATACTATATTTTTGAATAATAATATCTAGTACTATTACAGTATAAAATATTAAGAATTCTAGTTTTTTACCTTGTCTCTAGCTTTTCCAGCCCTAAATATTTCTTATCTTTTTAAATAATACCTTGCTATATGCCCAGATTTATTACAGAGGTAATATATTAATCTTTATTTAAGTTTTGAATCTACTCTATTATTATAGATATATAATATAAAGGGCCTTTTTTATAACTGATATCTCTTTGGTATATTTTTAAAAAATAAGTTTTTTAATCTATTTTTTTACTAGATATTTTTTTCTAATTTCTGTTAGAATTTATTTTAATACTAATTTATAATTGCTTTTCTCTAGTTAGAAATATTATTCTTAATTAATTATAGTTATATAATAAATTAGCTATAGATTTCTAGCTCTATTATATATCTATTTAATTTTAGGTATATCTTCTCTATAATTTTAGTCTATAAATACTCTTTTTATTGTCTTTTAGTATATAGTTTGATAAGGTATAATTTATAGATCTATAGTTAGATAATAAAATTATATATTAATTATTCTAATCTCTAATATAGTTTTAGAATAGTTTTATAAATATCTTATTTTAGATTTTCTGGATTATTTAGTTAGTATAATAAATATTCTTTAAATTCTTTCTATATTAATAGGTATTTCTATTTTTTCTCTTTTTTGCATATATTTATCTATATAATAAGTAGATTATAATTTAGATAGTTTACTACTTTATTTATTTTATATTTATTTAAATAAAAAATTTTTTCCTGCTGTGTAAAATGCAGTTCTAAATATATAATAAACTTATAATATTCTTTATAAATAAATCCTTTATAATATTTCTCCAGATTCAAACTCCTAGATATTGGTATATTATTATTTTCTAATAATATATTAGACTTAGATATTTTATTCTATTAGTATTTCTGTTTTTATAAAGAATTTCTCTTAGAAGATATATTTTATAATATATTATTATTAGTTAAGAATAATAAAGGTAGATCTGTTCTTATTTATATATATTTTTTTTTAGAAAGTTTAATATTCTAATTTAGTTTTTATACTATCTTTAACAGAATATATTTTGTCTAATTCTAAGTCAGGGCTATATATTCTTATTTAATATATTTATTAATTTCTCTTAGCCTTTGCTATTATTCTAGATATTAAAACTGAGCCTTTATTATTTTAAGTTGGACTGCTATATTCTTATTATTTAGAGGCAGTTTAATTAAATTACTAATTAGATTTTTCTAACTATTTCTGGATATATTATTCTCTTTATTATTATAGGCAGGATCTATATCTTTTTTATTATATATTCTTTTCCCTAAGATAGTAGAGAACTCTCTCCAGGTCTGATATATATTTTTTTTCAAAGCTATTCTGATAATACCGGACTATTCCCTTTGATAAGATTGAAATAAGAGTAATTAAAATTATAAAAAAGGTATAGAATAATATAATATTAATTAGATTATAGCAAGACTAATTATTAAAGAAGGAAGTTTTCTAATACAGGTATACTTTAGAAGATATACTATCCAGATTATTATATAATATAGAGTAGATACCCTGTACTATTCCTAATAGGGTTCTATATATAATATATACCTTACAATAATATTAAAAAACCTTATAGAAAATTCTTTAATAGATATTATATTAATTTATTATATTATCTTATTATACTAGAGTTTTAAAGCCTTATAATTTCAAATCCAGATAAAGAATAGTAGAAATAATATATATAAATCCTTAAGATTTATATATTTTTCTATAATAGGTTTTTAATTTCTTATATATTTATTCCAAAACATTTTACAATTATATTTTTTATATAATCTTCTTATATTTAAAATAATTAATTAATTCTTCAAGATAGTTAAATAGAGAATTATAAATTTAATAAATCTTATAAACTGTTAAACTATCTTCTTTAAATAAATCAAAAGTAAAAATATAAAAAGGCTAAGTTAACTTAATTAGATATTTAATCTAATACTATTTAGAGGCAAATAAGTTCAAATAATTAATATTATTATTTGTCTATAATATAATAAATCAGCTAATAGTTAAATATAAATCTTTAATATAGTAAAGTATAAGATAAATTAAGTTCTATTTTATATAATAATTAAGAAATAATATTTTTAGTTAACCAGGAGTTAATTATTATAATATTTGAAAATATTTACAGTATTAAAAACTAGTATTAATATATTATATAATTTTGTAAATCTATATAATAGAATTAATACTTTTAACTTAAGTTAGATTATTAGTATATAAAAATATTAACTTATCTTTTCTAAAGTTAAAGGAATATTCTAAAAATATAAAAGATTTTTGTTCTTTTTATTATTCTATTAATAATTATTGGTTTCAAATAATGCTTTAATATAAAGGTTTACTATTAATGCATTTACAGAAAGCTAAAGGATATATATTAAATATAGAATATAATATTGATTTTGTACTAATTAAAGTAATATTTAATTTTATAATTTTTTAAAAATTAGTTCTATTTATAATTCAGTTTTTAAAACTTTACCAAGATAAGCTATTAAAGTATTATTATTGCTTATATTATTAATTATAATAATAAAAATTTAATATTATAATTAATAATGCTTTAAAGCTTATAATATTATCTTAGCTAAATTTCTTTCTATATATAGATTATTAATTAGATTAAATACTAAAAGAATCTTCTGATACTAAAAATTAAAATTAATATAATATCTAGTTATAGCTAGAAAATAATATTAAAATTAATTTATCTAACAATCTAATATTAATAAGATCTTACTATAATTAGGTAAATATAATAATATTTCTATATAAATAATTTGTTTAAGTTTAAACAAATAATTTCAAAGTTATTATTAATTAAGTATTTATAATTACTGATTACCAGCAACTATAGCTAGTATATATTTAAATTAAATATATTTAATTATTCGGAAAGGTTAACAACATGCAGTAATAAAATATAGAATTTAATTATAGATATTAGATAAAGAATAATTAATTAATGAATTCTAAAAATAATTAATTAATAAATTAAATCTAATTTAAATTAGATTAAGAATTAAAATTATTTATTTTATCTTTTACAAGTATTTTTTTTATATTTCTATTTTTCCTTTTTTTAGTCTAAGAACCATAATTCTATATAGTAAGATAAATTACTATTATATTAGTATTATTACCTGTTCTTGTCAGATATTAAAGAAAAATATTATAAAAAAGATATTAAACTTTAAATATTTTATTAAATAATTAAATAATTTCTTGATAGCTTTTCTATACCTTAGAATTTTTTAAATAGTTAGATTATCTAATCTATTGTAATTTCTATATAATACCTTTTTCTTTTTCTGATTTTGTAAATAATATCTGTTGCTACTATAATTCAAATATAGAAAAATATTTTTAAAGTATAGAATATATAATTGCTTTAATATAATTATATTATATTTTTTTTAATTCTAAAAATATTAGTCTTATTAGAGATTAGAATATAAATCTAGATTCTTAGTCTAGTTTAATATTAAAATTAATAGTTTTATTTTAATTCTGGAGATATAGTAAAAAGAATTATTTTTATAATAATAAAGAATAATATTTAAACTAAGAAGAAGGACCTAAATCTCCTAAAGTAAAAGGGTCTGAAGGCAGTAAAGAAAAACTAAAAAACAATAATAATTAAAGTAATATTTTAGTAAAGTTATTAATAATTAAAGAATAGTTTAAATAAAAAATTAATATACTATTAGTAGTCTAGTTTTAACTTAAATTATAAAATATTAGAACCTTCTATTCTATAGTTATAAATAATAGTAATAATTAGAATTAATAAAATATTAAAATTATAATCTACTATTATTAACTAATTGGCAAAATATTTTATTAAAAATTATTGCAAATATATAATTCAAAAGTTTCAAAAATAAAAATCTCTTTATTAAAATAATAATATACTTTTTTTTATTTATTAAACTTTAACTAAGAAATATATACTCTCTCTACCTATATATAACCTCGAAAAAGAAAAAACTTTTGTTTAGCAATCTAATTTAAGTTAGTTTCTAATTACTACTAGTTATTAGATAACTTACTTTTTTTATTTTTTTTTTTTAAAATTTTTTGTTCTTTCTCTCTCTCTTTATATTAACTCTCTAAGAAAAGCTTTTATCTATTAATCTAATTTAAGTTAGTTTCTAGCTAGTATTAATTAATATATTAAACTTACCTTTTTTTAATCTTTATATTAACTCTATTTGTTTGAAATCTTATTATTTATTTTTGCCTGCATTAATATATTCTTCCTCTTTATCTTTCTGATAATTATTATTATGCTTAATAAACTAATTATTAGTATATTCTAAATTTCTAATAGTATTATAGATTTACCTATTCTTAATTAGTTATTAATTTTAACTTAAATTAGAATATTTATTATTTACTAAAAATAGCAACAGGTTTATCTATTTAATTTAGAGATAGACTAAATAATTTACTATTATAATTATATCTCTTTCCTTTCTATAAAAAACTACCTTATATTAAAAAGATATAAATTATTATCTAATTTAAATTAGAATATATATTTACTATTACTTTTTAAAGGTTCTGTAATAATCTTTTTATTATTTTCTAAAGGCTCTATAGTAGCCTTTTTATTATTTCCTAAAGATTTTATAATAGTTTTTTTATTATTATCTGTAGTTAGAAAAGAATCTATATTTAATTAATAATTATTTTCTAACTTAAGTTAGAAATTTATATATCTGACTAAAATTCTATTTAAAGTTAAAATTTTTGAGTCTATTTATATTTCTAAGGTAAAGTATTTAATATCTTCTACTATTATTACTTTTTATTTTTCTTTTTCTTCTGGTAGCTGCCCTTATTTATAGTAATCTTATATATTAGTATATTATTTAATAAAGTTAGATTTATTATATAGCTTTGCTGCTATATAATTTATTTTTATTAGATTTTGAGATTCTAATCTAATATAAAATATCTAAGATACTTATTTATATTCTCTACTTTAGGAGTCTAATTATAATATATTAGGAGATTTATAGTTTTTCTAATTATTTATAGATAGACTAGCTATTTATCTTAATATTATTAGTTTTTAATTTAAGTTAAATTAGTATTATACTAATATACCTTATTGGAAATAAATTTATCTGATTTTTTTTATTTTTTGATATCTCTATTATTCTATCCATATTTCAGCATTAATATTATTATATATTTAATCTGCCTATATATTTATAATATACCCAAGATATCTATTTCTGTCTTTAGAAATTATTTGTTTTATTTATTTGAAAATATAGGCAAATTTTTGATTATAGGATTTTTACAAAATTATATCTGAATAGTAATTATTCTAAATATAATATATAATAAAAGGTTTTAGCTCTAATAGATTTAATATTCTAATTTAAGTTAAAATTATAATTTACTTATAATAGCCTCAGGATTATTAAATAGTTATATTATTTCTATTAGTTTTTCCAGGAACAACTAAACCATTTTATAAAGAATTTTAGTCTAGTAGTATAATTTAAATTATTTTAGATATTTATTTTTTTCTATTATTATTTTATCTCCCTGAATATCTTTGTTCTAAAGGATGGAAGGTAGCTTAGCTAATTAACTAATATAAGTATCTATTCTAACTTAAGTTAGAATTAGTATTTATTAGTTTTTTAAGCTTTTGATCTTTTTATATTAGCTTATAGTAGATAATATTAGTAAGTTTAATAATATATTTATTAGTAATCTTCTTAGAATCTTTAAAATTAGAAAAAATTAAGCTCCTTAATTTAGTATACTATTGAAAGTATCTAAACCTCTCTAATATAGAAGGAGAAAAATAAAATTCCAGTTTAATCCAAAATATAATATACTTTAGAATATTCTTAAGTGGATTAGATATTAATATATTAAAATAGATCTATAATTATTTAAGATTATTATTAATCTTTAATAATGTATTCTAATTTAAGTTAGATTATATTATATAGAATATCTGATATTTCTATATCTAGAGAGATTTTTCCAAACTTATATATATATTGTATCTGAGAGAGCTATTAAGAATAAAAGCCTTCTATTAATATCTTTTACTAGAGGCTATTTAATAATTAATCAAGGTAAATTCTACAAATTAAACTATTATATATTAAGGAATAGTTTTAAGATATCTTGAAGCCCTAGGCTCGTAGGCAATCGCCTACCTCCTTCCCGTTTGGGACTAGCTCGACGTACTTTAGATAGATAGGTAGCTAAAGCTTAACTCCTAGAGAATTCAAACTCTTTATCTTCTTCTATCTGCAGTTTATAGGCTATCAGGTTATAGTTCTGGAGTTTTATTTTTTATTAAATTAACAGTTCTAGTTATCTCAGAGACTGCTTACTTTCCTATAAAGGACCTGTATAAAGTAAAATCCAACCTTTATTAAAGACCTGTACAGAAATAAAGCTTAATATCAAAATATTATAGATTACTTAAAAAAACTAGTAATATAGCCTCTAATTAAGCTACAAACCTGCTGGATAAAGTACCGGAGAAGATAAATAAGATTAAAAAGCTTATAATATTAATTAAATTTAATATATAGCTATATTTAATTAAGGATATTCTATATTTAGTTAACTATATAGACCTAATTAATATTTTAATACTCTAATCTATATAATTGTAATTAGACCAATATAATAAATAGAGGAAGATCTCTATAGCTATTAGAAGTTAGATTATAGTATAGCTGGATCTTAGTATTATTAAAGAGCTTTACTAACTACTAGATAAGCCTATCTATACAGACAAATATATTATAGCAATTAGAAGAATTATTATTAAAGAAGAATATATAGAATTAAGAACTATATAAAAAGCAATAATAAGAATATATTATTACTAATATAGATTAACTAAATAATATATTATTACCTACTGCAAAGCTATTACAAGAATAAATAATCTTAATCTTATTATTACTCTGTAGTATGCAGCAATACTGCTATTCAAAAAGCTTGAGAAAGAGCTATTAAACTGGACTAGTATATAATACTGCTCCTGGCCAAAGGATAAAATAAATATAATAATAAAGGGAGAATTTCAATAACTTTACTATAATACTATTAATATAGTAAGGGATTAAAATATTAATTTTATAGCAATAAAGAATAATACCTCTATAATATTAATATTTTCAAATATAAATATAACAAAGTCTAAATTAAAGGATAAGAAACCTAAGGATATTAGTAAGTTTCTATTTAAGAGAAAGAACCCTGCAGAGTATACAAAAGAACTATATAAAAAGAATAATACCTATTATAAAAGATATAGATACTGCAGCTTTAATAGTTATAGTCTATATATCTATTTCTATCTTATTAAAGAAAAACCAGCCTTTTTTAAATTTAGGGATGATATATAGTATTAGATTGCTGATATAATTTTAAAGTAGAGCTTAAGCCTTACTATTACTACTATATCTTGAGACATTAAATAATTTATAAATATTACCTATTCTGGACAGGCAATGTCTATAACACCTCTGGCTTAGATAGTAGATATTAGATTATTAAATAATATATATAATAACAGATTCTAATTTATTAAATACCAAGACTTTAATTAAGGTAAAAGATATAACTATAATTATATAAATAGCACTATAGAATAGTACAAAAATAAAGAAAATATTAGATTAAATCTCTAACTAGACAGAGGCAAATTTAATATTATTCTAATATAGGTATACTATAATCCAGACCTCAAATACAGTCTACTATTAACTATTAGTATAATAAAAACCTATAATATATAATATAATATTAAAAAAAACAAGTTTCTAGATATAAAAATAGATAAATTCAAGGAATTTACCTATAAATATAATAATATACCCTGGCTGAAGTTAACAGACCCAGCTATTATAGCAGCAGTTATATCCAAGTTATTATATTATTAATTAGGATATATTAGTATTTTTAAAATATAATTATTGATCAAAAATATAAAACTAATTAATATAGAATTAGAGGGAAATAGTAGCTTTTACTATAAAATATACAGACTATTAAAAGCAAAGAGATTTATATTCTATAATACTTAGCTATATTAGTTATAACCAGAAGAATTCTTTTATACAGATCTTTAACTAATAAAATCCCAGGGAATTTAGAGATTTAATTACTATCTTATTATAGTCAATAATTACACTAGACTCTAATTTATCAGATTTATCAGAACAAAAGATAATGCCTTCAAGAAAATAATTATATTTACAAAAGATCTTAAGAATATTATAAAATACTATTTAAAGGTATAAAAAATTAATAGTAGAAAGGAGTTTTATAATTTTAGAGACTAGGCACTAAATAAGAGTATATTTATAGAACCAATACTGCTATAGACCTCAGAAGCTAATAGAATATTAGAATATTACAGAGGATATATTAATTTCCTTACTTATATAATAATTATTATATTAAAATTATCTAAATTATTTTAACTACTAATAATAGATACTGCAATATATATTGCTAACTATTTCCTAAAGAAGAATAAAAACAAATTACCTGCTATAAAATAGAAGAAAGTACTTAATATATTAAACTATTATCTTACTCTAGAATACCTATATATTTAGAAATATAAGGTATATATCTATATACTAAAGAAAGATCAGAAATAGATATTCAAAATATTACTACATACTAGAATTGGTTATCTTGTTAGATATAAAAGAGATAACAGTTATATTTATAAGATTTAATATCTAAATATAGGCAAAATAAAGACTTTAAAAGATATTATATTTTTTGAAAATCTAGAAGATTCTATAAAGAATATAGTATCAAAACCTATACTAACTTCCTCCAGAGGTCCAGTACCTAAAAAATAAGATATAATAATATCTATAGATTAAATAAAGAAATTATAAATAATTAATCTTATCTATTCTATTATTAAAGAACCTGACTAGTACAAAATTATTATATTATCTCTGACTCTACAACTTCAGAAGAATACACAGAATTACTAGATTAAATAGATAATAGAGAATCTGGAAATATTCCAATTAATAGCAGAATATATATAAAAAAAACTAAAAGAAATTATTAAAAGGGATTCTATTATATTACCTATTAATAAGATTTTCTATAAATTAGAGAATTCAGAATCTAAAAATAAATATATCTCTCCTACTAAATTACTAAAGTCAGAGACTGTAACAATACAATCCTTAACTAGGAAAAAGAAAACAATATATTAGCATAGAGATAAACAGACTAAAAATATAAAAAGGAAAGCTGCAAAGAAAACAAAAAAGACATAAAAGAAATTCTTAATCCCTCTAAATATCTATACTATAGCATATAATAAACCTTAAACTTATAATATTAAAATCCCAATAATATATAAGTAGGCAATGGAGTCTCTATAAAAGAATAAATAATATAATATTATAAAGATACAGATTAATAAGCTTTAGACAAAGAATATATAGACTCTAGTTTACTATCCAAAGAACAAGAATATTTATATATTATCAGACAAATAGATTTTCAATTTAAAGATTAATGCCGATAGTTATATAAAAGGATATAAAGCTAGATAGATAATCTATAATAATTTTCAATAAACTAATAATTATAAATATTATTATAGTCTTATTGTCTCTAAAACAGCAGTAAAGATATTTATAATATTAGTAGCTATATATTATCTGGAGTAGATATAGTATAATATTATAATAGTATATTTAAATACTATATTAGAAAATAATAAAATCTATATATAATAACCAGTTAGCTTTTAAAAAATAAAAGGAATAATCTGTCTACTAAAGTATATTCTATATAGTCTATATTAGTTAGGATACCTATAGAATAAAACCTTTGTAGAAGAGCTTAAGAAGATAGAATTTAAATCCCTAAATAAAAATCCCTGTATATTAATTTATTAAGGAAAATACTTCATTATTATCTATGTTAATAATATACTAATAGCAGCAGATACTATAAAAGAAATTAAAGATTTTATTACTAAATTAAGCAAATAATTCAAGACTAAAATTCTAAAAAAATCTAATCAATTTCTAGAATATAAACTACTCTAAAAAGACAATACTATTACAATAAGCTAAACAAGCTATATCTCTAGAATACTAAAGGCTTCCAGATTCTATAATAACTATATTAGAAAAACTTCAATCCCTATAAAGCCTATATATAAGGTTCAGATCTTTAAGAAAACTACTAATACAAAAACTATCCTCTAGTATTAAACTATTATTAATAAACTGAATTAGCTAGCTATTAAAATATATCTTAATATTGCCTAGGCAGTTAATTATCTTTAGAAAAAATTAACTAATTCTAATAAGAATAATATCTTTACAATAAAATAACTTCTAAGATATCTATACCAGAACCTAGATTATAGTATAGAGATAGAATCTAATCTAAATAAGAATATAAAGGTCTATATTAATACAAACTACCAAAATAATCTAAACAGGAAATTAACAGAAAAATTTATTATCTTTTATAAAGGATTCCTAGTATTATAGTATAGTAAGAAATAATAGATTATTATATTATCTACTATAATTACAGAATTCTATACTCTAGATTCTGTTATAAAGGAAGCAATCTTTATTTAAAAACTAGCTATTATACTAAGACTAGAAGATAATATAAAGCTAATTACTATCTATATAGATACTACCAATATTACTATACTAATAAAGAATAGTAGCTATAGACCAGTTACTAAATGGCTCAATAATTACTATTTTTTCATTTGAAATATAATATTAAATAGGACGGCAGAACTACTAAAAATTAATAAAAAAAAAATCCAATAGATAGCTTTACTAAGTCTCTAGATTATATAAAGTTTAAAGACTTCAAAGTATTAATTAGACTAAAGAAACTAAATAGTAGAAAAAATAAAAATAATAAAAATAAATCTGAATATTATAATAAATAAATAATTTCTACATTAGGAAATTATCTAAATGTTAGTTAGTAATTAAGGAGAGTATCTTGGAGCTCTAGGCTTATAGGCAATTACCTACCTCCTTCCTGTTTGGGACTAGCTTAATGCACTTTAGATAGATAAGTAGCTAGAGCTTAACTTCTAGAGAATTTAAGCTCTTTATCTTCTTCTATCTGCAGTTTATAGGCTGTCAAGATACTATCTTTATAATTAATATAATTAGGAAAAAACAGTATCTTTAGATTATAGTCAGATATTTTATAGTAATAATTAAAAATAAGATTCTAATTATCTATTGTAATATTGGAAATCTAATTATTATTAAAGATTTTCTCTATAAATTCAAAGAATTATTTAAATTCCAGTATCCAAAGCTAACTTAAATTAGAATATATATTTTATTAAGATTAATATAGAATTTACTTATTAGATCTAGTTTTAAATTAATAATTAGATTCCTCAATATATAATTATAATATACTTAGCTATATATTATTTATATATAATGTTTAATCCTTTTTCTTTATATCTTTTCCTGGAGTAGTAATATGGTGCAAGAGTAATAAACCAGTGTAATTCTAATAACTGTCCTAGTCTAACTCTTAAATTTATTATATTTTGTTAGTAATATCTTTTGCTCTGCTGATGTTTTTGTTTTATAAATATTAATAAATATATGCATCTACTCTTTATTGGTATTTGATTTATAAATATCTTTGTAATTAGTTTATAAGAGACTAAAAAGATTAGATTTTATTATTATTATATTATATAGGTTAATAATTTAAAGATAGAATTATAGATTATTAGTATTATTTTAATTTAAATTAGAATAGTACTTACTTCTAATATTAGTATTTTTAGAGATTTATTATTAGAATCTAAAGCCTTAATAGTAGCTTCTTTAGTTTATTTTTTTAAAATATTAATTAAGGCTTTTTTCTAATACTGCCTATTTTGTAAAATAGATACTTTAATATAGACAGAATATTTAAAAAAAGAAATAAATTTATCTAGTTATCTAATTCTTATTTTTAAGCAGATTGAGTTTATTATAGTTTATAAATTACTGGTTTTAATATATTTAGCTAAAAGATTATTAAATATTAAATTTAATCAAGTAGTATTTATTTATATTATTGGATTTTAGTATTAAATCTCTGTCTAAAATTCTATTTTTAGTTTTTGAATATAATTCTGATTGAGATTTCTGTTTTTCTATTTATGTTTCTATTTTATTTTTAGGTATTAAATATCCAGAGCAATAATACTAAGATATATTTTTTTAAGATTTTTATAAATAATATTCTTTCTAATAAAAGTCTATATTAGGCTTTTAATAGATATCTTAGATTTATATTCTATTATTTAATAATATA
This sequence comes from Paecilomyces sp. PK2413, assembly GCA_023624055.1. Classification (NCBI taxonomy): domain Eukaryota; kingdom Fungi; phylum Ascomycota; class Eurotiomycetes; order Eurotiales; family Thermoascaceae; genus Paecilomyces; species Paecilomyces sp. PK2413. Next base: position 34,842 of record JAMADQ010000030.1, read on the forward strand.
ATTTAACTATTCTAACTTAAGTTAGATAGTAGGCTATAAAAATCTAGAATCTTTAGAGTTTTGTATGTAATTCTTCTAAAATAGATAAGATATTATTATATTTAATATTATACTATATTAAATAAAAAGATATTGATAATTTCAAATAATACTAGATAATAATAAAAAAGGGTTTTATCTAATTTAATTATAATTTATAAAAAACAGGAAACAAAGCACTAATTCTATAAGAATAAACTTTTTTTTAGGTAAAATTAACTTAAATTAGAATTTCTCCTAAAGATTGGAAGAATTAATATATATTTATTAAATTTTATTAATAAATAAATACTAATTAAAAAACTATAGTTAACTATAAGATATTAGACTTTAAATTTTGAAAATCTATAATTTAATTTAAGTTAGAATAGAATAGGGGGAAAAGAAAAAGGAAAAACCAGATTCTAACTTAATTAAAATAGATCTCAGAAGTATATTATAATAAAGAAGAAAATTAATTAAAGAGAAAATTATATTATATATATATATTATAAAGTATACTAATTCTAATTAGATAATAGTATATTCTAATTTAAGTTAAATTCTGAATATAGAACTAATAAATTAGATTTTATATATAACTATAATTATATATTAATAGTTCTAATATCTAATTAGATAATATATTCTGTCTATCTCTAATTAATATATATTAAGTACTATAGGTTACTAGAGTAGTTTTTAATATATATTTTTAAATCTTATTGTCTGCTTAATATTATCTATTACTATTTTTTTTAATAATATAACTCCAAATCTTATTAAAAAGACCTTATATTATATTATATTATTATTATATATCTAAAACTTACTTTTAATTATAGATTCTATTATCTAAAATCTTTATAACTATTATATTAGCTTATTCTTTTCTAACTGATTTAGAAAGTTTTTTATTAATTATATTTATTTTTCTTTATTAATTCTTTAATAATCAAGATATTCTTTATATCTATTTAAATATTATTTTATTCTTTATCAATATTAATAAAGCAAATTAGAATCCAGAATTTCTTTATAAAAATCTTGATTATTAAAATATTTATTTAAAATTTTGGTATACAAAAAAATATAACAAATAATATTAGTTTGGATTATTTAGTATTTGGATTATTAGCTATATAAACAATCTTAATTAGAAAGATTATCCTTAGTATATTTAGAATATTATAATTTTTTAATCTTCTTCTATAAAAGAAAAATATCTTATTATTTAAGATTATAATTCTTATTTATCTTTTAATATTAAAAGATCTAAATATAAATAAAAATGTTTATATAAATTTCTTTTACTAATATAATAAAAATTTCTTCAATTTTTATATTCTAGAAAAAAAGGAAAAGTATAAACTTTTATTAATAGAGTATTCTATAATATTAATATTTTATAAAATAGACAAAATGAATATCTTGAATATACAATGCATTGGATTTTATAAATAATAAGATATAAAGATATATCTTTCTAGGGCTTTGATAGTAAAGGGAAATTAATAGATTCAAGAATAGAAGAATATATTTTATTATTTTAATAATAAAGAAATTGCAATAAAAATCTAGAAATTTTAATAAAAATAGTAATCTATAGATTTAGAATTTAATCTATATTATTCTAATTTAAGTTAGAATATATATAATATTATAATATATAATTTAATAGATTTAAGTAATATTAGTTTATTAAAGAATTCTTATTATCTTATAATAGAATTTTTATTGCATAATTACAATTAATAATATAATATTTATAAGATATTTGTGCATAGACTCTGTATATATATATATATATAACGTGATTCCCGGCTAACCTAGCTACTCAGCCGACCTGGCTACCTAATCGACCTAGCTACCCTAGACGAATTATTATATGAATTTATACCCAAAATAGCAGCCTAATTCGATAATATTTAATTACTATATTAATTAGAGTATCTAACTCTTGTATAACTCTTAGTATTATAATTTGAATATATTGGCAGTATCTGTTAGTGTAGTTATACAGTTAAATTGCCTAATCCTTCTATTCTACTAATAGAGTCTTTAATTACTTTATTATTTCTTTGTATAAGAGTTTATCCTTCTTTAATAGATAATTCTGGTATAGTATCTAATTAATATTTAGATTGTTTTTTTTTCTCCTGGAGTTCTTTAGTAATTATATATAGATATTGGATTTCTTGTACTATAATAATTCTCTTGCTGATTATATATTTATATTAATTAAGGAATTAATCTAGAATATCTTGATTAAAAGATAGAGAATTCTGTGTTTGTCTTTTAAAGTAGCTTTGAAGGATAGCCTTATACTTATTTATATCCTTTCGATTCCGTGGTGTTTTGGATAGAGAAATAGTAGAGATAATTAACTAACTCCCTGGTAGTATAGGTGTATTTAATTGAATAGTAAATTGTAAATATACCTCTTTTGAATTAAATAGAATAATACCAATAGCTCTGAATCTGCTTTTAATAGTATTTAAAGTAAAGGTCTGCATACAAGCTTTAGAATAGATGCTTAGGAAATTAAGCTTATTAATATAATTATATCTTTACTATTGCTTATTCTGAATTATATAACTATATACTCCTTTCAAAGGCCTAAAGCAGCTAACATTAAGAGATTAATAATAAGCTGATAAGTATAGTAGTATATAGACAGGAATAATATTATATTTACTGTATATTCTATTAAAATTAGAGGTTAAATAACTGCTATATCTATCTAAAATAAGAAGGCAGTATTATCTAGTTATACAATAAACTATTTAAGATATAAAAACTTTTTAAAGCCAGCAAAGTCTAATCTAATCTATAGTCTAGCTATTATTGCTGATTTTAATCTTTTAATCCTTTGGTATATTAGAGTCCTTATACCAAGCTTATATATGGGTTTTTGCTTTAAAGATAATATACAGTAATAATACCTATCCTATAGCATTTACATATTCAATTAAGGTAACCTATTTACAATTCCCTGGCTGAATAACTTGACATTATCTATAATATTCAGCTTGTATTACTACCTTTGCAGTAGTAGTAAGGCCTATAATATATCCAGTTTTATCAAAATTGTAAATATCTTTGTCTATAATCCTATATATTATTCTCTGAATCTGAATATTATTAAAGTAGGATTTTATAATCCTTGAATCTTTGTATTTAGCTTGCTAATAGGAATATTGTCTAGACTAGGCAGATTTTAATATAGGATATTGCTTGATAAAGGAGAATAGCCAGTTTTTACCTAATTAAATCTTGTAATCTTACCTAATAAAAAGACTGCCTATTTCTTGAATATAAATAGACTGAGAATTTGCTCTATGTAAATTTAATGATAATATCTATTATATAAGTATTTACTCTTGTATTTCTATTAATTTTGATGTGTTGTTAGATATATTGTAGCAAGACTAATATTCTTTAATTCTTAATTAGAGAGTTAATCTTAGAATATTAAAAACTACTACTGTTTGTTGTATAGATAGAATTTAATTTTTGTTTAAAGTTTGGATTACTAATAAGATTCTCCTCTCTTGCTTAGTATAATTTCTTGATAAATTAGGCTTGTTTGGTAGTATAGTAGGTGTTTGAATAGTAGTAATTATAATGGGGTAGCCAGGTCGATTGGGTAGCCAGGTCGGCTAGGTAGCTAGATTAGCTAGGTAGCCAGGTTAGCTAGGAATTATATTAATACATTATCTTATTAATAATATAATATTTTTATATAATTTCTTTATAAATTTATTCTTATTTTTAGATTAATCTATACTTTAAAATAATATAATAACTGTATTTAGATTTCTAGAAAAAAAATATATAAATATAAATATAAATTATTTTTTATTTTTTATTTATAGATTTAAAGTTTAATTAATCTAACTTAGGTTAGATAATAACTTTAATTAAAGTTTGGTTTTTTTGGTTTAAAACTAGACTAAACCACTTTAAACCATTATAGTTTAAAGATATTGAAAAACCAGACCAAAACCATTTTCATGGTTTGAAATCTTGGAAAAACTAGACTAAACCAGACTATTAACCAGTCTAATTATAACTACTATTAAGTCTAATTCTATTTTATTTAATAATATTTTTTCTATTAATGCTAAAGCTACTTTAGATAAGATTATTATCTTTTTTTTTTAATTTTAATAAGAAGAAGACAGACTCTATATCTATTCTTAACTTCTATTATTTCCAAATATAACTTAAAAAGCAAATTAGCAAATAATATTATTTGATATTATTATATAAGATATATATTCTTATTTATAGGCTTATCTAAAGAATCTATAAAAAATATAGTTTATTATATTTAGTATATTTATAATAACTTAGATAGCTAATTTTAATTAGAATAAACAAAATTAATATATTTAGAAAGCTATTTTAATTATTTTTTTAAAAAGTAATAATAAAGGTAAATATTTTATTATTTGAGATTATAATTTATAAAATCCTAGTTAAAAAAGATTATATTAATTTCTTCTTTTAGCTTAAAATTATTTTCTTATTTTAGTTAGAAAGAAAGTAAAGATTTTATTATTATAATATTATATTAATAAATCCAAATTAGAATAAGATAAATATCTTTAATATACTATAGAATAGTTACTTTTTATAGCTTAGTTAGAAGATTATCTATTATAAAATAATAATATTCAATTAAAGAATTATATTTTAATAAAAAAAATAAATAAAATAGTTTTTTTTATAAATTATAAATTAAATTTAATTTTAACTTATATTATAATATTTAAATATATTAAATTAATTTGTTTTTTATTATAATATAAGAAACCCCTAGGCACTAGCTAACTCCCGGGAATTCTTTAGCTAAAAAGACTATACAAAGTAATAGCTACTAGGCTATTATAGGCTGGCACCCCTTATAAACTTTAACCAAACCCTTTAAGACTATACTTCTTATACTTATCTCCTCCCTTCTAGGGGCACGGCTCAGGCCCTAGGCTCTACCATATATTAGGCTTCTCTCTAAGCTTCTAGTAGATAGCTAGGCCCTTTTAGCTTTCTAGCTCGAAGCTTCTATTCTAGGCTTTCTCTAGGGGAGGAACACTGCCCTCTAGGCCTAAGCCCTAGAGCTGGTCCAGATCCTAGGTATTAGCTCCTTACTAGTCCTAATTCAATTAGGCTTATAGGGTTAAGCCCTAAGGGTATTACTAGAGCTATCCTTTTAACTACCTAGAGAGGTATAGCTGCACAATTATAATTTAGTTAAAAGAAATTCAAGCTATATAGTCTAGCCCGGGCTCGAACCCCTGATCTCTGGGTAACTAATAGCAGCTATTACAATTATAAGGAACCCCCAGGCACTAGCCAACTCCTGGAAACCCTTTAGCCAAAAAGACTATACAAAGTGATAGCTGCTAGGCTATCATAGGCTGGCACCCCTTATAAGCTTTAACCGAATCCCTCGAGACTATGCTTCTTACATATAAATTGAAAATTCTAATATTCTGTATATATATATATCTGTATATATATATATCTGTTATTAATAGTTTTAATACTATTATATAAAATTATAAATCCTTTATTAATTAATATTTATTAAATATATATATATATTAATATATATAAATTATTATATATTTTTAATATATATATTTAAAGTTTAACTAATCTAACTTAGATTAGTAAATTAGTCTTAGCAAAGAATAGTTTTTTTGTAGTTAACTATAATCTATTTATAAAAAACTATAGGTAGTTTCTTGAAATAAAAACCTACCCTAAACCTACAATAGGTAGGTTTACATTTTCGAAAATTACCTAACCTGCCTATTTAACTAGTCTAGAAGATATACTGTCCAGATATTATATAATATAGAACTAATACTCTATACTATTCTAAACTAGATTCTATATACAATATATACCTTACAGTTATTTAGATAAGAATATAAATTTAAATTTCAGCTAAAGCTAGTCTATTACCTAGATAAGAATATAATTTTGAAATAGAAGCTATTCTGTTATTTAGGTAAGAGGAAAAAAGGAGAGAAAAAGAATCCTATATCTATTGTGCAGAAATTGTCTCAGAACCCTAAAATCCTCATGTATTCTACTATTAGTATAATCAATTAGCTTCTTATCTGGATAATAGTTGATTAATTTCTTACCTAAATAATAGTAGATTAGCTTCTTACCTGGATAATAATTAATTAACTTCTTATCTAAATAATAGTGAATTAGCTTCTTATCTGGATAATAGTGGATTGGTCTTGTGCCTATTTTTGCTACCTCTAACCAGAATCACCCGTGCAGGATCCCCCTAGTATGGCAAGGAAATATGGATTCGACCCCAAGACGCTTGGTATTCCACTCGCATTCAACGATCACAATGGAATGTTCACGAGCTAAGAGTGTGCTGGGTCTTTCACTTTCCGGCGCAACGCAACTTTCTAAAGAAATGTTAGCAGGTGTTATTCTTTACGGGACACTGTTTGTTATGGTTCTGTTCCTGCGGCATCCAGGGTGGCTAGCGATCGATGAGTATAGTTTCAGAGTTTGGAGGGCCTTTCTATGCAACACGCCAGGAGTTTAATATGATGGGATGGATGTATCAATAAATTGGACATCTAGCAAAACTAGAATGGTGTATCGTATAATTATCATATACAGAAAGGAAAAGAATCATGATTCATCATCTACTCAATGCGCTTGTAGAGCTTCGCCTTCGACGACGCACCGCTGGCCGAGCAGCAAGATGCAGCATCCACTTCCTGGTGGAGCGTCGATTTGTTGAAGCTCTGGGCCGATGGAGGCACGTCAAGAGCAGGGTTCTTGGTGAAGAAGCCGTCGGGCTTGAGGTGAACACTGATGCGCTCAACAGGCATCACGGGGAAATCCTCAATGCGAGGGTTGTGGGTGAGACCAAAGGCTGTGACGGAATATTAGCCTGCAACCTCGAAATAGGGAGTTCAGTCTAGACTTACTGTGCCAAAGGACTACATCCTCGTTCTCAATTGGGTCCTTCCTCTGCACCCATTGTTCCACACCCTCAGAGCTGTTGCTCTGATTGGTGAATTCACCCGCCGCGTAGAGTTCATTGTCTTGGTACTTGGTGACCCAGATAGGCTTCGAGGCGAACTGGGCACGCTTGTAGTTGAAAGAATTCTCCCCCATGAGGAGCATCTGACTGGGTAGCGTCTGAAGCTTGTATGCCACGGGCTTGTAAGTGATAGGGTTAATGACATTGTCATTGCGGATCTTGAACACGCGGTGACGGTCAACAGAGGTGTTCGCAGTTCCCGAAGTCTTCAGAACAGTCTGTTCTGTCACGTAGCCAGCTCCGAAGGGATTGTCCTCGCCTGGAGGCATCGGGACGCTGTCCTCATAATAGACGGTGTTGTTGAACCCATCAATGGCTGGGTCAATACGGAAGGAAAACATATGCTGGTGGAAGGCAGCCACCACTCCTGGTGCAACATTAGTGCCCCATGGGACAGTCTCGCCATTCTCATTATCAAGAGGTGCCGTTGAGAGGATACCGGTGGCGCGGACCTCCAGCTCGATACCAGCAGCTTGGTCGAAGATGTAAGCGAAAATGTATTCATAGTTGGCGACAGTGCAGATCATCTGGACAACTAGCTGGCGGTTACGTACGACAGTGGCCAGGCCGCTGCGGTAGTTGGTGTGCTTGTGCTGCAGGCCGTTATCCTGCTCGTGCAGACAGATGATATTCTTTAATTCAACAGGGTTTCCCTTGGAGTCTGTCCGGTAGCCACCAAAGTATTTAATGTGACCCAGGCAATCGCAGCCAAGCGTCAACTCGTTAGCCGTGACACCAAACCCGACATCACCAACATCGAAAGCCTGCTTTCGGTGGAAAGGTCTTCGAGGATCTAGACGGAATATGTCAGTTGCAATCCGGATCTTATCTTGGTGTCTCGCTCTTACCTCCGTAAGGCACAGTCATCTCATTGAGTGCCAGACGGTAGAACAGGTTGCGTCCATCGTAGGTGATGCTGTAAAGGACCAAACCCTCGCGGTTATTGAAGCCCACTCGGAACCGCCACTTCTGCCAGTTCACCACGTTGCCATCCAGGTTATAAGAGGGACCCTCGGGCTGCTGGACAATGTAGGGCTTGAGATCCGTCCGCAGAGGCTCATCAAGCAGCTCGTGAGCATACTGAACCGTCTTAACAGGCTTCCATGGCTGGGTGCCCATGATCTTGTGGTCAACGCCCGCAGGAAGGTAGTCCATGCGAACCAGTTCGTGAGTAATGCCATCGAAAACAGGGGAGAACTTGACTGGCGTCGAGTAATGGTTGTTCTGTGGGTGGTCGACCTCCACGATATACATGTAGCACTGGAACAGGCGGCGGTTTTCATTGGGATCATCGGTTCCGTAGATCCACGGGTCGTTGCAGACCGTGATGCCAGGCGGTAGCTTCAATTTCTCGATCTCAGCCAACACAGCGGGGTGCTGCAGGCACAGCGACTCGATCTCGATCATCTCATCCACATCAACAGGGCCCTACGCAGATACAGTCAGCCAATTGTCCCACACCTCTCGCTCGACGACGAGTACACACCTGGATGCTCTTTGGTAGCTCCTTGACATAGATCACAGACTTCGAGTTAACATTGAGCATCCCCTTGTAAAAGGATCCATTGTCGAGGCGGTGGAACAACGTCTGCAGCACACGGGCTGGCTTTGGAGGAAGAGGCTTTCCCAAGCGCTCCGCTTCGATATATGGGATCACATCCTTCTTAGCAGGTTCCTGCACGTCGATCTTCTTGTATCGCAGAGGAACCCCAGGAAAGGAGGTCTCCAAGATCTTGACAGCCAGCTGGATTTCCCCGGGGGTGAGAGGGTCGAAAGGGTGCAGTCCAGCGGACGCTGTCTGGGCGGAAGCTTGAGAAACAGACATCAACGGCTTTGGTGAGACACTATAGAGAGATGAGGGCGAGGACGGATGGAGCTGGCAGCAGGGAAGGAGGCGATCGGGCCTTATATATCTGTGACTCCCCGCGGTCTCCATCCGAACCAGCAGCTTGTGGGACTAATCACTCTAGACTATCGTGAGAAATCCGGAGAAGATCTCGAGGAGCTCGGCGGTTGGGTCGGCGTGGACATGCCATTTTGGGTCAAAGTTGCGCCGCCCGTGGGTCTCGCGGCAAAAGATGGGCAATCGCTCAAATCGGATTTGCACTTATCGAGCGTTATCAGTCGGTCGATAACGGTGGGATGTCCACGGTCGACGTGGCTTGTGTGAGCTGTACGCTGTTGCTTATCGAAAGAATAGATGCAGCCTATTGATATCAAATGCCAGTGTTTAGTCAATCTCACTGTTTCGAATGTTTTGGAGGCAGCACGTTACTTACATTGATTGACAATAGTATACTTTCATAGTTCGTGTACATAATCTCAGCAAACGTTGTCCTTGTCCCTCCTAGGATCTTGACCTGTTCTCCGCTTACATCCGGTGATAATATCCGCATTGGATCCGATGCTGAGCTCAGAATTGGGCCCTGTCTCCAATAGAAAGATCCCCTCTATCGATTATCCCAATTGACCGCAAAAGATATCCCATTCCAGTCTCCTCGTGTTGCGCGGAGAAATCGTGGCGGGCGCGGCGTATCTCTTACCGGTTCAGGACTAGCGCGTATCCGTCCCCGCGCTCTGTGGTTCTTTCAATCGAAATCCTCAAGACAAGGTGGACTGCAATGAATAATCCTCTCAGACATTGTCACTGCTGGAAAGTTGCGGGGATCGTGTCTGTGCTTCGTCCTTCTGAATATAGTGGTCGGTAGTATGAATGGCTGATCCCTTCTCGCCTTATCCAAATCTGGAAATTCCCGCGCCCGCTTATCAGAGCGCTCGTTCAAGCAAACTATCAGACTAAAACTGACATGATTTGAACAATGGAGCCCCCTTTCACGACTCCTGACATCCGTCCCAGCTATTCTGCTGGAAAATTTCCCGAGAAGGAGAAAGATACGCTCCTAGAGAAAAAGACGGCGGCAAGAGGACGGAAAAGACAGAGTAGATCCGGTGAAAGCTGGACACGATCTGGCTGCTTAACATGCAAGAAAAGAAGAAAGAAATGTGATGAAACGCGTCCTAGGTAAGCCCAGTGGTATATTTACAGAGTCCGCTTACACAGCGACTAACGCTGCAATCAGTTGTCTCAACTGCACCAGATTAGGTCGCACCTGCGAGGGCTATGGCACCATCTGGACCGAGCCACTTAATCCATCTAATAATGCATTTCAGAGAACAACAAGCACCAAAAGACGCAGACTTAGTTCTATATCTTCGGAAGACCGTGGTCCAGTCCGGACCGACTCTAACAACAAAGACTTGATCCTGAGTCCATACACTCCTGGTCATGTTGCTGATTATGCATTTCCACCTACTCCCAGTTCAGATGCCACCGCATCTGATGCAGGAACAGAAAATGTATCTCCATATCCTGAGATCGACTTCATCTTCCCCAATCTCTGCGGCTCCCCAGGCCATATATCCGGCCCTGAGATGTATTACCTCCAATATCACACGGAAAGGGGATCCAAGCTGTTAACGAATCTGGAAATTGAGGAAAATCCCTTACGGGCAATCATAATACCCAGGGCATTGTCCTCTCCATTGGTTATGGATGCACTGTGTGCTGTCTCTGCCGTTCACATGTCGAACTGGGCGCTACATCGCGATGCCGGTTCTCAAACAGCTGCAATGCAGTATTACGGCCGGACCATCAACAGACTCAGAAAGGTCCTCAGTGACCCGTATGCCATTTCCTCTTGTACAGCCACTCCTGAGGAAATTATTATAACCGTCGCTTGGTTGTGCAAATACGAAGTCGTTCGAGGCAGTGTCAAGCAATGGCGAGACCATCTCGATGCCTTACAAAAACTAATTACATCATACGGCGGCTTTTCTGGACTTGATCCGGAGTTGGCAGAATTCATCAGTGGACTGTAAGGGCGCATTATCGGATTTCTAGACGTATCATTAACTCAGTCTTTAGAATAACCTTCATGCACAACATGTCTAGAGTCACCAGCCGCGAGTATAATTCCGTCATGGTACCGTACGGCGCACACTCTGGTGCGCGGAAGCTCGACAACTACCTAGGCTACACGGAAGACCTCATCGCAATGTGCGCACGCATTTCCAATATCCCCTTCTTAAATAGCGACCCTCACAGCTTGGCCCTGGATATCAGCGCAATGTCAGTACATCCCAGTCCTTAACTTTGAACAGAACTAAACCAATTGTAGAAGCAATGCCCTCGAGACCTGGACTCCGACCAGTCGAACATACATCATGCCCAAAGGCATCACACCATCCATCCTCTCGCGGCTAGAACTGGTTGCTTTCAGCTTCCGCTATGCTGCATTCATCTACTTACACTCCGTTCTTGAACGAATGGCATCCCAACACCCTCACGCCCTTCCCCTTTCTGACCTAACCAACCTCATCCCAATCGCGAAATCAGATGCGATTCAGCGCTGTCTAGCTCTCGTCGAATCGGCCCCCATAGACAACCACTGCGAGTACTCCGCTTTCGCATTCCCCTTATTCATGGCTGGGTGCGAGAGCGAAGACGCAGTGCAGCAGGCCTTTGTCCTGCGTTCTCTGAATCAACTCGAACAGAATTTCGGCATCGGGAACGTAGGACGTGCAAAGGAGCTCCTAAGACGCGTTTGGGGTTGGGAGATCCACGAAGATGGCCATGAAGATGGAACAGAGACGGTGAAGAGACACTGGCTAGATATACTAGGGGATACTGGTTGGGAGTTGATCATGGCGTGAAATGCTGAAGGATGCTTCATTTGATACTAGGGGAATCCCGCACGGGTGATTCTGGTTAGAGGTAGCAAAAATGGGTGTGAGACTGATCTGCTGTTACCCAGATAAGAAGCTGATCCATTATAATTTAGATTCTGATTAAAAAGCTTATCAGTATTGGGGATAGGCCTTATCCTGCTAATTATCAAAATAATATTCAATTCATAGAATAATTCCCTTATAAGGAAGTTTAATACTATTCTCCATAAAGTATATAAATAGTAAATATAGTTACCTATATTATTATAAATAAAAGCCCCTTAAAAAGTTTTTAACTAAGCTAATATTAAACTTTCTTACTATCTAATCTAAATAAATATTAATATTATTTCTAAAGATTTTTCTCCGGTAAGCTCTATTAATATAACTAATATAGACTTAGTATAGACTAGAATAAAAATAGAATTCAAAGAATATAAGCTACTAAACTATAGAAAAGTACTATTACTCTAAGAATTTAATTAGAAAAAGGATTAAAATAGTAGAAGAGAATTAGAAAAAGAAAAGGCAAAAGAAGAATTATAATTAAATTAGAATTTAATACTAATAGATAAATCTAAGGAAAATAGATCTAAATAATCTAATAGAAAGTAAATTACCTTTATATTAAAATCCAAGATAGAATTAGATTAGAAAAGATATAATAACTCCTATAGCTTTAGTATTAGAGATATACAATTAAGATTTACTATTCTAGAATAGACAGATTAAATAATTCTCTATTAATAGATAGTAAATCTAATCCTAAAATAAATCTCTACAAAGGTAGTAAACAAAAAAGAAAGATATTATTCCTGCTATTAATTAAATAAATACCTCTAATTAAAAGCAATAATAATAGTAATAAAATTATTATTAAACTGGCTCAAAAATACCTACTTAGATCTCTTTAAATCCAGTTAGTATACTAGGGAAAGCAAGGACTAAGAAAAGAGTAGTTATATATATAAGGTAGAAAACCTTCAAAAGGTCTTCTACTAGAGCAGAGATAGAACTTAAAGAATAATCAGATAATAATATATATTTAGTTTAGTTTAACTCCTATATAGAATAGTAAGATATTTTCTTTAATTATTAACTAGAATATCTTATTATAGACTAAACCTATCTTCTTTCTCTATACTAAATTTCTACTTTAAGTACTATTCTTCTACTTCTTAATATTAGAATACTTAATAGTTTTATAATAAATTTTATAATATCTTTCTATAATAAATTAGAGCTAAATATAGAGAGTATTAAAATATTAAGCAGGATTAGAGAAGAATAGAAATTTAGAAAAAGAACTTCAAAAAGGGATAAAAAGTAGTAAGAAGGCAAGTATAATAATTAAGAAGGAGATTAACTGTAAATACGGGCTGTAGCTCAGCCCACTCCAGGGGCTGAAATACTCAAGTATTTGAAACCTCAACGTACCCCAAGGGTTTTTGATTTTTCCTACCCTAATTAGGTGTAGTAAAATTATATAATAAATACTATAAGATAATATATATAAAATTCGGAATTTTCGGAGTTAAATTGACTGCGCTATAAATGAAAGTAGTAAATTACACATACAAATTGCAAAATTACCGAAGTTCGAAGGTTTTTGATTTTTTTCGAACTAACCCTTTCGGGTATGATTTCTTTTATATTTTTTATATAAAATATAGGCTATTAGATATATAAATATTTAATCCCTATTTAAATATCCCTATATTTCGATTTTTAATAAATGTTTGAAGTTTTTCGCGCAAAAGCTGAGCCTACCCCAGAAATTACAAAATTACTGGGGTGTGTTCAGCTCCTGGGGTGGGCTGAGCTTGTCCTAGGGTAGGCTTAGCTGTATACCTACTACTATAGCTCTCTTTTTAGTTTATAGATAATAATTATTTTATCTGATTCTGGTATTTCTATTAAGATAGCTCTAGCATAGAGTAATCTTTTATTACTCTATAGCTTTTTGTCTAGTTAAGGCCTTTTTATCTTTGAAATATTATTTAATCGTTATAATCTATTTAAGGGCAGTATTTTTTCTAATCTGGCCTAAGTATTCTGGAATATAGAATAATTTAAAGATTTTATAATATACTATATTAATAATTATAAATATTTAATTATCTAGACTATTTAGTTCTATAGCTAAGATTATTAGAGTTTCTTTAACTCTCTTTAAGACTATTATTTTTATTAGAAGTTTATTTATTTATACAGATTTCTAATTTTATATAAGATATATCTAGTTTATCTGCTTTGCAGCTTATTAGACTACTATCTTAGTCTATTTAAATATAGTAGTAGCTTCTTATATAGCAGTATTATAAATTATCTTTTTATTTATTAATTGTTAGTTTTATATTATAATCTTTTAATATAAACTTTAATATTTTTCTGCTAGATTAATAAATATCTATTTAAATCTATTCCAGATTTTTTAATCTAATCTATAAATAGTCTAGCTTATATTATTAATCTATAGAGAGCTAAACTACTTTATAAGAAGTTAATATAAGTTTATTATTAGGTAATTGCTAATAGTTATTATTTTATAATATTTTAAATCTTTTTTATCTTTAAGATTAGAATACAAATTCTAGATAATAGTATAGTATTTATATTATATCTCTAGGATTAGTATAATAGAGTATAGTTCTATAGATTTTTGTCTATTATTAGCTTGCCTAAAGGTAGCCTTAGTATAATATATTATTAGATATAATTTTGTCTATAAAAGATTATATAGTTTTTTATCTAAATAGATATAACTATCTATATATTCTTTTTATTAGGTAGTATAATTAGCTACTCTGAAAGTATAGCTTAGAGTAGGTATTAAGTTAAGTTAAGTTAAGGAATTGGGCTTAGCTTACTAAGTTAAGTTAAGGGTTTAAATTCGATCTAGCTTATAAGCTTAGCTTGCAAGTCTAATATAGAATCTAATTCTCTAATTAGACCTAGTATATTAATAAAATTACCTACTAATATACTTTATTAGAACTAGTACTAGAGCAAGCTCTAGTAAAATTAAGGTTTAAGCTTAACTTATAGGCTTATAAGTTAAGCTGAGTCGAGCCTCTCAATTTAACTTAGAAGTCTTAGCAAGTTAAGTTAAGCTAAGTTAAGCTTAAATCTAATCTATTACCTACTCTAGTATAGCTCTATAGATTTGCCTAATTAGATTATCTAATTAGAATATATATTTGTTTAACCTAATCTATTCTATATATTAGATAATCTAATTATAATCTCTAATTACTAACCTTAGTTAGGTTATATAATATTAAAGAATAATACTCTATAGTCTTAGTTTCTTAGTAGCAGAGAAAATATTCTAAAGAATATTATATATTTAATATTTTAATATCTTCTATATTTGATTCTAATTTATTATAAATATAGAATAATATTATAAAACTTATTATAGAATTATTAAATATTCTAATATTAAGAAATAGAAGAATAGTATTTAGAGTAAAAACTTAGTATAGAGATAAAAGATAGGCTTAGCCTATAATAAGGTATTCTAATTAATAACTAAAGAAAATATCTTACTATTCTATATAGGAGTTAAACTAAACTAAATATATATTATTATCTAATTATCTAAGTTCTATCTCTACTCTAGTAGAAAACCTTTTAAAGGTCTTCTACCTTATATATATAACTACTCTTTTCTTGGTTCTTGCTTTCTCTAGTATACTATATTAAGATTCTAGATTACTGCCTTAAAAGAAGCTAGTAATCTATTTTAATATAATTATATCTATATCTGTAATAGAATTATCTACTACTCTTGATTCTGCTAAATCTATAGTATTCTCCGCTCTCTGAAGAGGAAGCAGTAGAGAACAAAGAAAGCTCTTGCATATATAAATATTAGAGAGCTTAGCTATAGATAGATTTTTCTTTTTCTTTTTTTAGCTTAAAGTCTTTATCTAAAGCTATCTGTATATTAGAACTTAATACTCTTCTTTTATTAGTTAAAGTATTATATTATTTTAAATTTATTTCTATTATCTTTACTATACCTTTTCCCTGATTTAGATTAGACTAGTTCAATAGGTAGGTTGGGTGGTTTTTCGAAAATTTAAACCCACCTATTATAGGTTTAGAGTAGGTTTTTATTTCAAGAAACTGCCTATGGTTTTTTATAAATAGGTTATAGTTAACTACAAAAAAACTATTCTTTGCTAAGACTAATTTACTAACCTAAGTTAGATTAGTTAAACTTTAAATATATATATTAAATATATTTATCAATAATCTATATTTATATTTATATATTTATTTATAGAAATATAAATATAGTTATTGTATTATATTAAAATGTAATTAAATTTAAAAATAAAAATAAATTAATAATAAAATAATAAAATAATATTGAATTATTAATAATATTCTATGTTATATATATATATATATATATATACAATCTACATAGTTATACAAAGTAATATACTTAGTATTTTAGATATTCTAACTTAAGTTAAATTATAGTTTAATGTAATTATTATAATATTTAAATAAAACTAGAATATCTCTTTATTTTTGTTTTATTAAAATATAATCTTTTAATTAAATATTATCTTTCTCTAATAGATAATTCTCTAATTCAGCTATAGAAGATAGCTATTCTATAGTATATTAAAGATATTTATTCTGTCCTAATTTTGATTTATTAATATAATACCATAATAATAAATAATTATATAATTTCTTTCTAATCAATATAAGAAGATAATATTGTACTGACAGAAGAAATTAATATAGTTTTTTTTCTATTAGAATTTTGTAGATTACAATCTTAAATAATAAAATATTTTCCTTTTTTTTTATTTGGAGAAGTAATTAACGGAACAGATTGCGTCCATAACCAGCCGTGCGTCGGAAGGTCGCTATGAACACAGGCTCGCGCCAATATCCCCTATCTCATCTATGGTCCGGCTGAGGCAACAACAAATTGGTTCAACCGAGCTTAGAGTCTGGCTGTGGCTCATGGACCAAGATTCCTTCTACCCACGTGAGGGAATGGGCACCGGATCTGGTATGACCAAAAGCAATCGGCGACGACTGCTCGAAAGAAGCGCATCCACCGAACCTCCTGGATTGGTGAATTCTGATGATTGCGAGCTAGGGCATGGGAAAGAAGTAGTCCCATGTCGATTCCATAGCTCTATAATTGATATGGTCCGGTTGCTCACTGGAAGCGAGCAACCAGTCATTTATTCGGCAAAAATATCGACTGGGGCGAGGCTGTCAGCACTTCCACTCGCAGTTCCATCACCTTCAACGATGGAATCTCAGTCTTGACCATATCGTGATGCGGGGTGAAATACGAGTGACAAAACAAGTCTCATCAGTTGAGAGATCAGGGAGAGCGGAATCTCGGACACGAAGGCTGCAGCTCATCCTCGTGTTTGTCTTGACCGTGTTCTGTTGGTTTGAACAGAATATACTGACTCGCCTCTGTTACCTCGTCTGCGTGCGACGGTATATCGCAGAGAGTACCCCCCTCTTTCGTATGTCGCGTCGTCAGTTGTGACAATACGTGGGCCAGAGAACATGGATGTTTTCCGGCGACCCCGTGATAGATCCGCAGAAGGAGTCTGCTTTTTCCCAATGCCTGTCTCACAGGTCAGCGTTACATACAGAACGATACTAGAGATGCCTTCGGGACCCTGCCTGGATAATTCACCCGTCTCTTCCGCTTCGTACCGGAGATGCTCGCCCTCACAATATTCGCGGTAGACAATGCTTGCGGCAAATGGTCTGATAACGTGGAATGAGATGGCTCTGACGGCTCGGGGGAAGAGGAGGGCTCTCGATAGGCGGGCTGAAAGTGAAGATGACCCTGGATATAATGCTGGAGATAGCTCCTTTTTCTGCTGTTATTCTGTACAAATGCTCGTTGAAGAGCTTCGTAATCCATCGGTGTATTCAGCACACAGCAAGAGATAGACAATCATCGGATACAGACGTTTTTGAGGAACATGGGGATAGCGTAGATGAGGTCGCATTCGTATTTTATTAGGAAGCAGAAGACCCAGCCAGTATCGAGGCTCCAGTGTCTCAGCTACCGCCAAGCCATACGCGAGGTTTTGGCTCTGGCGCTAAATTCTATTCTGCCGGTTATATCCGCCTTTATAGGACCTTTTCGGGGCAGGATGGACTGTTTATTCATTCTATCCAACTGCTACCTTCAAAGGCAAGTAAACTAATTGAGGACTAGTTGACGGGTACTCCTCAGAGCGAAAAACGTTGCAGGAGGAATTTCCGTGGCATCAGTGAATGACGAGCACTGAATATGTTAAGCAGTGACTGATAAAATTTATCAGAAACGAAAGCCTACGTCTCTAATCAAATATATTAGAGAAACCGGAGGAGATCTTGATCATGACAACGGAGTCGAACGTGCCATCAGACCCAGCAGATCGGACGATCATCGCAATCGTTTGATGCGCGGTCTCCCTCTAATGGCCGAGGATCTCAATCACAGGAAGTCTGTTGAAGGAACTGTCAACCCACTAGCCGGCTTGCTGCAACCAGTGTTGGGTCAGCCGATTTCTTGGCACCCGGAACCATGCCAGCATTAGCGTGAATATGGCTTCGGGAATTTGCGCTTCACAGAATCTAGTTACGCATGTTGAAAACAGATCAAGAAGGGTTATAGTGGAGTGGTTTAGGTATCAATGCCTGTATAGAGACAAAACCTTATCAAATTTTTTCTCAACCTCCTTCACCAACTCGCGTTCAGAGTCAAAATGAATGCGTAATGTAGCCTTTTCCGGTGGGGGGAGTAAGCTGTTGAATGGCGACGAGGAGATATATTTCGCAAAATTGAGATGTCAGAAACGGACATCTGATCTAACCGCTTTCGTGGAATCAGAAATGGTGTCTGGATCCTCTAGTAGCATCATGCCACAGTGACATATCGGAACATCTTTAGGCTCTATAGTAGGCTTGTTTATCTTGTCCAGAAGCTGTGACAACCGCAAAGCTGCTTGCTCCGCGAGAGGTGAGACATGCGTTTGCTGCATTGTAAGGAAAACGCTGCGGGTTGATTCTACAGCTTTTATATCGCATTCAGTCATATTTCCACTTCCGAGCATATCCAGACCAAGTGTCATAGCGGCGTTGAATGCCTGTTGACAAATGCTCCAGTGGACAAGATTGGTGGGAATACGATAGCAACAGTAACAGAAAGCCCATAGAATCCGATGACAACTGGAAGCTATAGGTGGATTTTCTGCTTCCCAAAGAGCATGATGCTCCGAGCAGAATTGCCATCGCCGATGGAGCAGGATCAAATGACTATGAATGTTGCAATAGAGCACTGCAGCATAAAATTCCCATGGGTGTGCAGGAATATTTTCGCATCCCTGAGTTAGCCATGATTGATTGAGGTCAAGCGCAAGTGTTTCTTCGAGCTGCAGCAGTTCCTTTACGAACTCGGTAATTCTCTTTGTCGCTGAAATTTTAGATGAAAGGATTCTCTGGCTGAGGAGAATATATTTCACGAAGTAGAGCTGGAATCGTTCCGCTATCTGACGATCTGATGCGTCGGGAAAGAGACACGAGGATGAGATGCAGTGAATATCAGTTGTTGTGATACCCAGTGGACGACCAAGTGTCATAGAATAGTATTGGTCGGCGTAGAGCATCAGCAACCAGGTACTATGGCGACAAGTATATTCGCTCGCACATGGAATAGGTTCCAAATTTTTCTGTTCTAGGTATACTGAATGAAATGGTTAGCCTTTACTCTTGTTCCATTGATCGACAAGGACATACAACGAAGGTGTTGCGCTGCTCGAATTGTTGAACCAAACAACGAATATGCATCCAAAAACCTCCCAGTATTAACCAAGTACGACCCAATGAGAAGCAGAGTATGGACAGTCAATAGGGTTGGCCGGCTCATGAAGCTGCTCGATCGGAGTGTTTGCATCGACGCATTACCTAAAATCGTTAAATTCTCTATTATGGCAGTAACAGTATCGACCTACAGTGAAGGTTTGCTCGTGCCATGTATTTCTCCATGATATCCTTGTTAGCCTTATGTCCTTCCCTGAAACCTTTGAATTGAACCCCATGAGCCATGCTTGCCAGAACTAACGCAAAGACCTGCGGATCAGATAAGAATAGGGTTAGATCAACATGGGCGATCCCGTTTGGATGGTATTGGAAACAGTAGGCTTGATTGTGGAATATTTTCAGAAGAGATAGAGTCCCTTCTTTCGGAGGAAGGATGTGGAAAAAACACTGTGGCCAGAAAGATAAATCCCAGAGGCAAGGGAATGGATCAGTAGCTGCACCACATGCCTTGTCGTATGACGTTTGAGTCTGGGGACATGTTGGCTGAAGTAAAAGGAGACGTTGGTTAATTGTGCTTGGGAAGTATATGTCGTTCTGCTCACCCATCCTGAGAATGTCGAGAAACTTTTGGAGACTGTACCAACTGACTGCTTCTCCTTTTCTTTTTTGAGTGTTTCAATTTCTATTCTCAGTTTTCGAATCTCCAGCGCTTGACTAATATTCCAATTCCTTCGATCCACGGAATATCGACAGTCGGATGGCTTCCCACGTAAACTGCATGAGATGCACGGAATAAGGAGATCACACTGCCCCCGATTGAATTAAATATGGGCCGAGGAAGAGGAAGATATTAGAATATACTTACCTTGACTTTTCTACGTCGACATTCTCCACAAGAAAGCGTGGTTCGCTTCACTCCTTCCCTTCCCTTCATTCTGCTGTGGAATAGTACGCCGGTGTTGTGAGCCGACGTACTAGCTGATAGGAATGCGTGACTGCTCTGAGGATCACGCTCATATTAGAACTCGCAATGCCTGTGGGCAATTGAAGTCATAGCAACTGCACCTAAACTCATAACTTAGCTGCTTTGTTGAATAATATGTAGATATGAAACCAGATCAGACGAGGACAGCCAGTTGCAGTCGCAGGAAGTCTTTGACATTCTGTTGTTTTGACAACATTTCTGAACTGCAATAGGATTAAATAGATTATGCAGCACGGGTCACTAGTCTTGGTTAGAGAGATGTTACTGGCTGAATGAAGGATGCGCGGTTTTATTGCAGAGAAGACACTGGCTACAGTTATTTCTTTGTTTATAGTGGTGACGGAGGAGATTACTGCAGTTATCTCTATCTGTTTTCCCATTGGATGAGCCAATCACCAGACGGTCATAGTATAAATATGGAGCTTCCCCCTTAGGCCCCATCCTGATTCTTCCCTTCTTCCTTAAGAAACCCTATGTCTGTCTGTTTGTGCTGCTTTGTAGAATCTATCGACAGCTGGACCGACTTTGGTAAAGGTGACAGAGAGATACTTCTGGGCATGTTACTAGCGATGTTCGATGGATTCGATCTTTTCAGGTGACTGTATGAACACCTGATCATATATATATAGCTGCTTACAGACTTCCTAGGTCTCAAAACTAGACGAATGCTGATACGGACATGGCCCTCCCTCCGCGGGAAGGAACCAAAAACGTGCAGCCGGGTCGAAGCTCAAGGTTGGCACGTGTCAAAACGGGTAACATCCTCAACAAACAGCCCCACCATGCTCTCCTCACCAGGAAATCGTTGACTCTGCGTTCACGAAATGGCCGATTTTTTGAAGCAGGTGATCATACCAGACAGTGAGGGAATCTATGGAGACCTCCGAGACCCGTCCTTAGTTGAAACTATCCTTCGTTGTTTGTCGAGACATGGATGTATTGTGATTAAGGATGCGGTATCAACTGTATTAGGCCCGGATCATCCAGAGATTGCGCGACACAAAGTATGAGACCAACATTAGGTTTGCAGTATTCGGGTAATTTTTAATCATTCTGTAATAGGTTACCACTCTGATTCTACACCAGGCTCGGCCGGTGGGAAGATATGCTGTGATTCTTTGTGAGGAGCACACGACAAGCAAGAGCATCAGAAAATGGCGGCGGGCAGAGAAGTGGCAGAAATTAGTACAAGGCGACTGTTTGCAGACAGTCTACTGTTTTTATATTTTAGAGGGGCCCGAAGTTGAATATCAATTTGAGTTCCAGCCTCCGTCGCAAATACCAAAGACCCTAACGGTGAATAAAAGAGATATATAAGTCTGCCCTGAGGGATGGATCTCTTGATTTGGTGCTGACCCGCAAAGCATCCTGGTCACAGGTCCTACGATATAGAAAATTCCGGTTTCCACCAGCTCGTCAGATCATCCTGACCTGGTCAAAGTCCGCTATAAATATATTGATTTGGCGCCCATGGCCGCGATGGAGTAGAATAAGTTACTGCTAGTATTTGTTATGGCTTCTGTGTCAACTCAGGTCTTCCTTATATAAAAGTAAGGTTGTTTGGACTGTCCCAATTCATGATCATAATATCTGAAGGGTCAACTATACACGCTATGTCGTCCGCTCCGAAATCCAGCGAGGTTGCATCGAAAGCCATCAGCAAGACATCATCAGAAACCTCGTATGCTGGAAGAACACCTTGTACCTGCACTACTGTGGGAAATTCAGAGGTTAATTTCAGAGAAATATTAGACGGGTATCGAGGATCACAAGTCTGGGATATGGAGAAGTCATTCTCAGAGGATCCAGGAGGTTGATTCCACACATTGTCTCCTAGTGCTATCGACCGTGGATGACTTAGTGCACATTATGCCAGGAAATTCCGCCACTGCCCAGCATCTCCAATAACTTAGTATCACTCCACCAAATATGTTATTGGATTAGACATACCTTGAAAAGCTGTAAAGTAAAGTACAAATATCTCAGCTCATATATAATATTGCAGTTTATGATCTCCTCTTTCATGGCCCTGAAGGGCCTTTCCGGATGGCATTTCTTGTTTGCATAGGATGTATTTCTCTGAGTCCATGAATTTTCCCATGACCCCATGGCATTATTTTACATAAGTCGACAAATTCCACACTCGCATAAAGGATGTTTGCGCCGAACAACCAGAAAACCAGCAATAAAGATGGTCTTTTTCATCCATACTATAGAATTGATCTGGGATGTCCTAGTGGTATTGAAGCATGTTCTCTATTTGACTCATCAATACAGCGACCACGGAAAGGCTTTCGACATCTTGAAGCCTGTCAATGTCTTTGATTGATATCATTGATAGTCGATATTTTAAAACTTCCTGTAATGCTCGGATAGAGATTTGATCTGAAGAGGCACACAGCCTCTTCTTGTGATGCTTGCCCTGGAACTTTTCGTCACGTTGTCTTTTCGGAGGTATGATGATGACTTGATTATAATTCCCACTAGGTAACTGCTAAGTTGGATGGAGGTATGATGGCAACTCTCGGGGGTTCACTCCATACAAGAAGGTTCTGAATAGATCTGGAAGGGTCTAGAGCATAGTATAATGTCTTATTTAGTCTCCTGTTCCCATGCTAGTCCATATGATGGCGCAGTGTTCACGGCTTGATTGGTGAAGAGGGGAGATGCTAAGGAGCCAACGAGGGGGTACATCGATATTTAAGTTTAACTGCAGTTATCGTTGCAAATTATGAGGAAAACACCGACTAAACCGCAGCAAATCTGTAGCAGGGATGTACCCCCCCTTTCCGCTTAGTATCTTTGCAACACCTCGCCGCGACATATAATAGCAACAATCGAAACCTCGTAGCAATATGTCCTTTCGTCAAGCTTCAGCAAAGGACTCACAAAGCTTGACACTTACTTGGATTGCTTGACTGAACGATCTGCCTGTTGACA
This sequence comes from Paecilomyces sp. PK2413, assembly GCA_023624055.1. Classification (NCBI taxonomy): domain Eukaryota; kingdom Fungi; phylum Ascomycota; class Eurotiomycetes; order Eurotiales; family Thermoascaceae; genus Paecilomyces; species Paecilomyces sp. PK2413. The sequence goes on from JAMADQ010000030.1 coordinate 58,421, forward strand.
ATCGATCTGAATCACGAAACCTAGAGTGGGATCCCAAGAAATGTCGTTTACTTATTTCGAATCGAAGGATTCTATATATTAGGAATCAGATCACCAACAGGATTACTTTAACAGTGAAGCACGGTCGGTTGCCTTCTCCATTCATTCTATGCTCTGAGGCCTGGGCCACTGACGCGCTACTTCTTCTCTTGTAATTCCGAGACGACACTATTCAAAATATTTGAGCAGCCTACAAGGCAGCTGTATGTGTCCCCGGACAAGCCTGCCTATTGGAGACTTAGTGAAGTTAGACAAATCCTTCACAGTAACAACCAGCATAATATCCTCTGTCTCTATAGGTTTCAGCCCTTTAATAATGGATTCCTTACTATCAAAGCTTGCCCATCGAACTTCCAGACTACAAAATCAACCAGGCCCGATTGCAAGTCAATTCCAGCAAATAAATTAGATCTCAATGAAGAGATAGTCCTGGAGCTGCTTGACAGAAAGAGTTTGGCATAATTCCATAAGGTGCCTTTTCAAGATTGGGTCCGGAGGGCATTGGGCTTATGGCCTGATTCAATCATAGATCTCAGTGCCAATCATACCTGTCTTGCCTTCAGACTGCAACGCCACATTCGCAAACATCCAAGGGAGAAAAACAAATTCCAGAGGATTGCACAGGTAACTTGGACACACTCCATTCCTTGATTTCATAACACTAACATCACTGGAGATGCTCCGGCAAAGAAACCATTTCGCATATACGGTAGTATCACACACATATATAATTAATTACTCCAGTATATCTGTGCCGCTCCATTTCTTGGACTTTACATTCATCCTAAGGCCCCTTCAAAAGTTCTTGTCGAAACCTACTCCTCTTTCCATTCTCTTGCAGGAACTTGAGGTACTGGCAGTATGGTTTCAGCGTCTCTATCATAATATCGATGCCGATTTGTTACGAGTGTTCAGTGTTGACATAACATTCTTGACACTTGTCCGTGAACAGAGTCTGGTGCTCTTGGCAAGGTCAAAAACTTACTATAACCTAGAACATTTCCGCAAGCTTCATTTAACTGGCATTATTAAACAGGACAAACATACTTGATTGCTTAATGTGAGGTGGAACTTTCTATGCCGAGCAGTAGAAGAATGTGCTATGGCCGATGAACTGCGACCAAGATTGGTAGAGTTGGCAGAGGTATGTGACAGAAGCTAATAGAGTTAACTCTACTATAGCTTTACTGATACCTTAGCAGAGATTACACACTCTCCAAAACTTTTATTCTTTAAGTATAATCCTGCACGGTCTTTATTTCTCCAACATTTACTCAGAAAGTATTATATACTTAATTAATACCAATAACAATTACAAACTCTATAGACACAAGATCGACTCAAAGCCTGCTCTCCATTTTTTATTTCCCCTCATCCGAGCTGCTTGTCTTGGAGATGAAAGGGTAATATCCATGATCTTCAAATTTCAGGATTATAAGGTCCGTAGCTATCGCAGATGCTCATTCTATACTTCCCCTTGCTTCTGTTCTTGAACAAGTTCCAATCAACCTTTGCATATTAGACCTGTGTACTTTGTACTTTTATATATTAATTTCTGTAACGCACTATCTACTTTTATATTGAGAACCTATTAAGAAAGTAAAGGGTTACAGTGGAGTAGTTTAGGTATCGATGCCCGTAAGTGAGCTCAATCCGGACCAAAACATGAATTCCGCTGCTCTTTGCCCTATTCTAATACCATAGTTCAAGACGCACATAGCCATCTTGCGAGTTTCGGTATTGATGTCGTCTTCTCCATTTTTGGATAAGCGGGCTTTTTCTCTTCTCCTCAGAGACAATTCAGGAAGAGCTTGGTCGCCCACTATCATAATTAACAAAAATTTGTTGGACACTCGCTCGGGTGCCCATGCTGGATCCCTGACCACCAGAAATCACGTGACCTCAGGATAGCGTATAGGCCTACTCGGCACCCTAGCTAAGAGAATCAAGCCTTTCATCCCTTCCTTCAAAACTTTTCTCCGCCTTGGGACTGCGCGCTGGACTCGGCCCGAAAGGAAAGGGGACAGGCGACTTCCACACGCTCTGGGGCCCAAAACAATATACTGCTGAGGCTTAATCTTATGGTAGAGGATTGCAGCTTTTCCACACAAACTAGATTGCTAGTAGATCCGTTAGAACAGGAAGAATTCAGGAACAGCGCACTATCTAGTGAGAGCTTGACTACAGACGATCCTGCCGGACGGCTTTGCGCGCAGCTAGACATAAAACACAATCCGCTGTGCACGTGATTAAGGTGTTAAATACGGTATGACACATAAACCAGAGACGAAGTCTGAGCCAATCATGGGCACATCTAGCACTGCACCACCAGTGCGAGGCGGGGTCCTCCATAAGGTGTCATGTCATCATGGAAGTGATGGAGACGATCGGGATGTTCGGTGGCCATCATCTTTCCACTTTTAGGCTAGACAGATATGAGACTGTGGTACAAAGTCTCATTCCTAATATCAAAAGCTGGTTGCTCGAAATTTTTCGCAACGATGACCCGATTCTTCAACATCGCCCGACGCCTCAGGAGCGGGAGACTAAGCTCGGGCCCATCCTTTCCTCAATATACGAAGGGGTAAGTAGGATATCATGCAGTGCAGAGAATAATTGCTTAATCTTCCATAGCCCGCAATTGTGACTCTCTACAAAATGACCGGCCCCGGTCCTCTCCCCAGTCCTAGTTCCGACCCTGTTACCGTTCCTAGTCCCAACCTGCCACCGAAAAGACCGCGTTTACCATTTCTCATTATCCCGCTTTATCTCCACGAAACATCCGGTGTCAATCAGAAGGTTTTGGAGCTAGGCAGAGGAGTTTGGATATGTGAGGAAGCCAGCTTCTGGGGGAAGGCAATTGTGCTAGTAGTGATTCCCACGAACCTCCGTATCCGCTCTGACCTCCCACCCCTACCAAATACGGCTAGGAGAGTATAGGAGACATTACCCATCGATTGCTGAGAGCTTGGCCTATACTTGGGTTTGTTTTACGTCCAGGGTGATAGCCATGCGAAGCAAAACAGTGACCCCCCTGCTAGCTTTCTTGACCAGCAGATGGAAGAGACAAAGCTGCAAAGAATAGATGGAGAGACTAGATGATGGCGACCATGTGACAGGTTGCGACAGATCCGGTCAACCGGATTATCGCGAATCTGCCTGCAAGCCAATAGGTTTACTGAGGATACGCCATGCTGGAACCGCACCAGTTGCCATCGAGGCTCGTGCTAAACGGAGAGAAAGAACAAAGTTAGTCCTTAACCAATAAAAACTGGTATAAATTGGAGGGGAGCTTCCACATTCCATGCATACCCAAGCTAGGAGCCGATGCTACGTCGCGCAGATCTCTGCTGGCTAAATCGACACCGTCAGCCGCTTGGTAATTTACCCAAGGTCTTCTTGATATAGCAGCAAGGAGCCTTCTTGAGATATAATGATTTCACTTTTATCAGGAATTTGTAGCTGAGCCTTTGGCATTTCTATGAGAGAGTTATATTCATCAGGCAGGGTAACATGAACTTGATGGCTGATGGGATGATATTACCTCTCGTAAAACGATGGGCTTTCAGATTTTCTCCGGACTTATGCGGTGGAATTCTTGCCCTCAGAAGGTGGCGCATTCCGTACACAACCGGAGACGCTAGAGTAAGAAACCCCTGGTAGTTGCATCTAGTTCGGGTGACCAAGTCTCATGGAGCGCGTGGTTGGATGTCTATATCTTGTGGTTCTCCCTTTTCAGGGTGGTGGAGTAACCTATTCCGGTGGCTTTTGAAATTGCGGTGCCCTGGAGTAACCCATAGCCACCTCGGACATGGGGCCACTGAGCAAGGGGCTTCAGACCGCAGCCTCTATCATTCGTATGTATCAGGCCCTTGTCGATTCATGTTCTGCTCTCATCGTATAACTCGTATAATTGTATCTTGTAGAGCGAACACCGCCAAAGAGCCAAAGCATCAAGAGCCTAGAGTTCTTGTAATTATTGACTAGACTTGTTTGTCGCAGGCTCAACCAATTATGACCACCAAGCTCTCCCACGATCATTTAGTTAACTGAACCACCTTTACCTGTTGTAGCAGTTTATGCGCTCTGCCACACCAGAAAAGCATACGGGGGGCGGAGGGGCTATGAGCCATAGGCATCAAGACAACGTGGTTAGACACATTTGGACTTCCAAGTCTTCAGAGCTCGGCTCTTTGAGACCTGTCTGCCACTTCTAAGGACAAATGCAATTTATCGCAGTACGGGAACGACTGAGCTAACACCAACAGGTGGAGTAACCTCCGGAGGGTAGTGGGTCTCGGTTCAGGCCTGCTCGGATAGTACATACATTGGTTGGTCGATTATGATCTTGGCACATGATAGTCAGTACGCACAGATCGGATGACGTGGCAAAGAAAATTCGCATTGCGACTGAGGTCTCGCCTTTTCGTATGAACATGCGCAATGTCCCTAGCGGAACTTTGTCAGCCGAAAGAAACCGTCAACGGCAAGAATATGATAGAAGAAGTTGTTTGGTGTTCTTGTGAGAACCCAAGAGGTCAGTCTTTGGGATATGATCTTGGACTCTCTTGTGTCCATTCTGTTCGATTGGGGCATGACTACACCAGACACGATCTTATTCTCTGAATGATACTGCCAGGAGATACATGGGATATTCAAATTAGAGCTCTATCACACCAAAGAGTAATTTACTTGTGTATCTCTAAAGCTCGCAGCTTTCAGTATTCTCGTAAATGAACCCGTCACCTTTTCCTACTAAGCAGAAACTCCATACTCCCCAAGACGACAATTATCACCTGTGAAGATATGTTTGATATAAAAAATGCCTCAACGGCTAAGTAAAGCCATGGTTGGCACTAATAGTACGAATGTTAGAATCAAAAAAGCCCAGGGGGAAACCTTCTGCCAGTGGGGTTGGACTTCAGAAGCGTTGCGAGACAAAATAAACATACATCTGAAACCCTCCACAAAGCTCAAAGTGCTCTCCGATAGATAATCAGCCCAATAGTCCTTTGATGTGTCGGATTCGTCAACATGGAGAATGGTGTACTTCTCGTATTCCGGCGCAAAATGACATTAAAATGCTTTTGCCAGTTCTTCTTCCTCCAATACAGGCTTATAAGGAGTCCCGGATTTCGTCATAAGAGTAAGAGGGCCACTGTTATCGAGCATAATAATACAATGTCCGTCCAGTAGTACTGCGTCAGATCAGTACGAGAATCATAAGCAAATGGATATAACTGACCTAAGCAAGCTCTGGGAGAATAGTCCTTGATTTCAAAAACTCCTTTGACTTCCACCTATATAAACAATAAGATTCTGAATGATAACATAACCAAGAGGCTTACTTTGGGAATCATTGTGAGTAAGTTCCACTGAACGTCCACTGAGATTCTTATTCTGGGATTATTGATAACCTTGAGTGAATGAAAATACTAACGGGAAGTCGATATCTGATTTATAGATTGAGAGCTTTGGGACAGGTATGCAGATAACAGTACTAATTCAGGTAGACATACATCAAATCGGAACCACTAAACATTACAATTAACAGGCTTATCTCTTATGGTGGTGATGCAGTGCTAAACACGGAATATATACTGAATCTGCGTAAGATCGTCCTTGTCTGTGTATATGCTATGAACTCGACAGCCTTCTTGTGGGGACACTCTGCAGCTCTCCAATTGAGATTCTCTAGTCATAGATCAAATCCACGTATGCAAAGCTTCGCATTGAGGACTCCTCGTTGACATAACAATGCATCCTGGTCATCTCATATTCGTGTCACCGAGGGCTAGAATAAGAATAGTATCTATCTCTGCACATATAGCTGGAGAGTAGAATTAAACCTGAATCAGCAACACTAGAAGGGTACCAAGTGACCTGGATATTAGACCCATCATAGCGTGTGGCTCAATCAAGGAGACCGCACGGCTGAAGAGGATATTCTGCGTCAATATTTGAACATATTACGGTCCAGTACTTATTGAAAAGGAACACAGATGGGCAATCCCTGGACAACAGATATTGCAGTCCTTATCGGAATAATATGGTCTAGACGCAGAATGTTTCGTATCATCCTAGCAAAAAAGGATGACAAGCTAGCATAGCAATGTGATCGTCAATAGCTGATCCGCTAGATCAGAGACGACCCATGAAGCGAAGGAATGTATCAGTGCCCTCCTGCAGCAGATATTTGCATAGCCGCTAGCATTACGAATCAGGAGATACCGTCTCCTAAGCGAGTATCTAATATCCATAGGGGCATCAATGGTTGGTAGTTGCTGCAGGTGTCTCTGTTGGACCGTGATGTTGAATCTGGGTGCACCTCGCTCAGCGCAGTATTCTGTATCGGGATAATACCTCTCGCAGTCTTAGTTATTTATAAAGTAGTCACAGATCTTTTCAGAGAACTTGACTATAACCATCATATTTACCGGACTTCCTTAAGCGGCCGACTCCTGACGCTCTCCTGGCGAACATCATGATATTGCGAGTTGAATTAATTTCTCAGAATTAAATAGCTAACTAGAGTCTATATCGAGAAAGAAAGCTAGCTGAGCTGACGCTTACCATGATATACTGTCCCATTTGAAGCTAACGGCACTGATGTCCAGTCAATTTGACACGGGATTTGAGAATTACAGAACGTTCTTTTCCTCTTTCATAAGACACTGGATCACTCGATCGTCTTGACGGAACAACACTTGACCTTTTAGTTTGTCGGACCAGTTATACCACTTGCCCTCATCGTCCAGGTGTCCACATGCAAGCCGCGCAATGCCGTCCAATTCTAGACATGATATTTCAAAGAAGGCTTCAGGAGGGGTGTCTTCATCGTCATACTCACAATGTCCTTCCTGTAGGTCAAGAAAACCTAAATTTTGCAGATATCTGGCTCCCTCCCGCCCTTTGGTCGAAATCAATTCCCATTTGCAGAAGAGGAGTTCGATGATATGCGGCGGACGGACATATTGAGTAACCCACACAATAAAAAAGTGCCAATTGCGCAATGCTGATTCTCTCTCATCCAAAAATCGCTCTGGTCCATCCCATTCGAGCCACACTGGGAGCCCGCCAGGATCAGGGAATATCTTGCGCCCCAGAAAGCCCCAAACAAAGTCCACGACTTCTAAAGTGTCGACTTTTTCCCCTAGGTCTCGACCCGGATCATCCCACCAACGCTCCCAAAGCCCGTCAAAATGCCGATTACGTGTAGATGATGTCTCATAGAATGCGACTTTCGCTTTGCAAATCATGTTTACCATCTGCCAATGCCCGCAGAGCGAACGATAAAAACGTTCATATGCTCGCCGTTTGACAGGAGACTCAAGCTTCCTCACATATATTGAATCATTGTTTGAAGGCCGAAGCAGGGAAAGCTCAGCTGCCAAAGCTTTAACCCATTCTGAGTCTCCAGTTTCCTCATATGAAAGCGGGGAGCGTAGGTAATATGTCCGGACTTCGCGGTTACAATAGAGATTGAAAAGGACCTTCATGGCATGCCACCTGGTCACAATAGCCCACAATGCCTCATCTGTTAGGCCTTCGTTGACACAAAAGTTGATCTGTCTCCCACTGGGAAATCGCGGGCGCGAGTTCTTCGACGGCGACTGTCCATTGTTGTAGAACTTGGCTGCAAATGTGGAAACCCAATTTTCGCTCCGGGTCAACGGCACATCATATTTATGATGTTCGGCGTTCCACTCGTAGATATTCAGTAGTTGGAACTTTTGCAAAGTGTCAAGTTGGCTTACAATAATGGACCTCAAAATAGGACGACGATGAACCTGAAACAAAAGCTGCATGTAACGACAGGTCCGTGCGAAGTGAAGGGCATCATCTATATTCCTCAGAGAACCATAGATGCGAAGTTGAATTTCCGAAGATAGTTCGAGGAAGCCCATCATGGGGACTCCTAAAAGGTCGTAGTAAGTATGAGGCCAGGGTCTGTCGCCTCTGCAGTGATGATAAAAACTTTGGCTTTGGTCTTGGGCATGAAATCCCAGACTTATGTACTGCAGCGGTTCGCAACCGTTTCTCTCGAAGCCAAGCGTTTCTGAGCGGTTAGTAAAATTACGCGGATATGGAGAAGGAACTGCGCCGCTCGCTCAGCACGCCACGCGCCGTTCATGACATGACAATAACTGAACACCGTGGAGTCCATGCGAGAATTCCGTTCCGCTGATCATGACAAAGTCGACTTTTCGTGTGGGTGGCGCAAAGAACTTAAGTCGAGTCGACAGAACCGAAGGTAATAGAAAATACCGCCAATCCTGAAATATGGCGCATTCATTACTGATGCGGTAGCGGCAATTATCCTAGGCCAGCCACAATACTGGACTTGCATTTTCTATTTCTGCCCTCCCTGGCTTTCGTTATTCAAATGGTCATAAATCTGCCTGCCACACAAAGCGAACCACGATAACATTTATGACCGCATATGTAAAGGCAGCGGTTGAAGGTGTGGAATTTGGGCAGGTGAGGAGTGGAAGAGAGCAGAAAACACAGGGCTCAAAGTCGACTGAGATCAACCGTATAGTACTGCATATCCATTATTGATTGCGTTACTTCCAAAGCACGGCTTGCTGCTTTCGGTGGATAGAGTATAATATATCTAGATATATATAAACCAAGGGACAGTTGGTCATTGATAAAATCAGTACGAGCTTATAATGGCATTCCTCTGCCCCGGCTCCTACTACTACCTATCGTTGATAAGGTAGATATGATATTATACAACATAGAAAAGGTCGTGCAATGTATCATGTTTATATTGTTTTGAACATAGGGAATACAAGTAGACTAGCTTATGAGAACAGTATATACATGAACAGCTCGTGATCATGCATTACCAAAAGTAAGATAATTGAGACAGTCGAGACATAATTCATGGCCGCATTGACAAATGAACTCCCGTGATTTCTTCTCGGCGCACGCGCAGTAGTAAAGATGTTTGCGCATCTGAATATCTTTGTGGACCCAGTTGTGGTCGACAGATTTCGGAGATTGTAATGCTTGAAAAAGAGTACGGACATCAGTGTCTTTCAAAGACGGTGAGATATCTTCCGATACAAAATCATGTACGTGACATTTTTGAGGTTCATGTGCTTCTCTTATGGCCGCAGTACTTCTATGCTTTCTTGGGCCTTGGGCAGCAGATTGCATCTTCAATGATAGTTAGTTCCTTTCTATATAATCTTGAAATAGGGCGAGATGTGGATTGCAAACAGCAACTTACCTGGAAGAGTAGGACAGTCGATAACATTGATATAAGACTATAGAGACCACTTAACTATAGCTCTATCCTTATGATAAATGATTACGCCCTTATATGATTTTTGTTGGCAGTGATTATTTGTCTCAGAGTGATGGAATACAGCGAATTAAGGAATGAAACCTCTAGTGATTGGTTGGTGAACCTGCATCAAACTACAGCCAATTTATTCTCTCATACTATACCTTAACCCTACTTTAAGATACTCCCGCCCCGCCTGGCAACTTATACTGGGAAGGGTTATCAGAGCTGTTATCTTTTTAGTTTCTTTTGACTCGGGCAGTCTTGCGCCACCCCTCCCCCCCTTCCTCAAGAAGCAAATAGAATAGCAAGCATATTCTAATTGTTGACCAAAGGTGACAGGTTCAACGCAAATTGCGCCGGCTATCGTGGACTATGGGAGTAAGTAGCATTCAAGCTTCTGTTGATAAACGTGGGAGCTTCAGTAACAGTTACTGATAGTACAGATTATGATTGGATTAAAGTGGGTGGTTAGAGTTTCATTCCGTATCTTGGCAAACTTAAATCTGCAGATTTCCTGCTTTTTGGTAAGCTCAACTGGGTCGCTTGCTGGCCAGGTAAGGTCTGGACAAAGGTATCTAAGATATCACCGCCCAAAAAAAGCCGGCGTAAATGAGTCTACAATTGACTCCCTTATCCTATCACCCAACTATCACTTCCAACCATCATAAAGCAAGGAGGGGAATGAACTCTATTTCATTTTTCTTGCCCCACTCGATTATATCCCACACGGAGTAGACAGTGAAGGTGTCCGGGTTATTATGGAGTCTAGTCGGCACTTAATGATGTAGCAATATCTTGTAAGGCTGGCTGGACCCACGGCGTTAGCTTACCGGCTGTTTCGAGAGGATGGCCTGGCGACCCCAGATGGCTGAAAGAAGACGCTGTCAATTGCCAACCATTCCGGATGCTGACAGTGATGCCGAAGATGATGCTGTTCTGCGAGGCCTATGCAACATTCGGTTTGATCGGGATGCGGCGATCGAACGTCTCTCCATTGAGTCTGACACGGGGGCCACGGACGCGGCGGTGTGGAAGCACGTAACATACGAGGACGTTCCGATCACACCCCTCGACCACATTATTGCAACCCATGGCGGAAGCACGTCCAACATTGAGCGTCTCCGTGGCGAGATGGAGCGGTCCAAGAACTGCCATCTCACGCCGGAGGAGAAGACCCTCGAGCTGAACAGGGAGAACAGCAGGCTGCGCGCAGAGGTGGCCCATCTCCAGGAGGTTCGTCGGGTGATGATGGAGCTCTATGCTGGTGTCGCACAGACCCACAAGGAGCTGGTCACGGTGCACAGAAAACTAAATCACCAGCTTCAGCGTTCATCCCAAGGACTCACGGCCTCGGACCAAGATTGCCTGAGATACTGGGGCATTTTCATTGACCCTCAACGGCAGGACTTTCAGATCGCAGACGATTTCTGACGCAATTCATAAACCAGATAATGAACATGGATCTGAGCCAAAAGCAGGTCTGGGTATACTGAAAGACGATGGTGATGGTAACTGGAACGAAGAGTCACTTTGATCTATAAGTGGTGCATCTGGTTGGTATTGAACATCGACATGTGTTAAAAGTGGCGTTTCCTGTTTGATCTGATCGAAGATCTTTGAGATCCCTCTTGTATCCGGACAGTGTTCTATGTAGCTGACGGAATTAATCATATCGCCTATTGTATCCAAAAAGCAATCTGTGAAAAGTTGATAGGCCGGTGATCTTTCTTGCGGTCCACCATAGGCATCGAGAAGAAATTGGAACGCGCATGTGCGTTTGTGGAGACTTCCGCGTAGAGCTACCATCACACGTTGGAGCTCTTGATTGTAGATAAAACACACAGGCCCGCGGACATCACAAAGTGTTATTTTGACCGTAGCGATCGACTCAAGATGATTCTTCACACATGACAAGAAAGTGCAGAGATCGTCAATATTATCCGAACCGACCTCGTGGTATATATGAACGAAAGCGCCATTTTTTTGGATGAGTTGCCGAGCCGGGTCTATATCTTCAATGCTGCGCAAATATACCGCATGTATATTCTCAGTGGTGGCATTTTGCTGAGGTAACTTCGGCATTGAGAATGTCTCTGAAGTGAAGAATGACAAATACAACAGAAGTCGAATCCAAAGATCAAGGGAATTCAGAGATTTCAGGTACGGTAAATAGAAGTATAATTTCAAATAGTCAATTGCAAAGTATCAAGGCAAGATATACTCGACGCTTGGAGTTGGTTAGTGGGAGGCATCGGAGCAACAGTACTTTCACCCCTGTTGATTTCACGCGCAGGCTACCTCTCACTGTGATGAGACATGAGCTATCACACATCTGAAATAGCTAACACAGAACAGCCGCTAAACCACATCCCATAATATATCGATTTTGAGAGCTCTAACATTTCAACATGCTTACCGTTCAACATTTCTCATGTCCTTTGAAAAGTGAGATGGATTTGAATAGTGTACATCTTATCAAAGCATTTGTTATGCGCCTGCTGACTCCGAAATGATGAGAGCCAGTGCTAATCACCCCACGAAGACCCAAACATGCCTAGACACTCACTGGCTGTCAGGAAAGTCCCCTGACAAGGAATACTGCTGGTAAGATTGCGCCACGGCAACTGTTAGTTCAAACCCGGCCCATGCCTCAGATCCGACATGCGTAGTGGATCCAATACCCTTCGGAGGTTGGTGGGGGCTGCAGCCGGCAACGACCGAGTAGTCTGATACGGCTTGGTCACATCGGCAAGCGCGGATCCGTTTGAGGGTCATTGCGTAGAAACTGAGTGAAGATAAGGAGCTATATCGGCCAACAATCTCTTTTCGATCGATGCTTTTCCGAGTAATCTATGGTTTCCTGTTACTCTAGCATGTTCTAAGTATGGCCAATGAAATATTATCATTCGATGCATAGCCCCAGATTTTGCAACCTGTTATGTCTGCAGGATAGCCTCCGGATGCGAAGGATTATTAGAATGATGCGGAGACATCGGAAAATGTTATGCATTCGGACAAAGCTTCGTATCTGGGGATAAGATTCCGAGCCACGGAAAGCGGCACCGTTCCTCCCATACGGAACCATGAACTATGCAGTCTGTGCCCATCCCCGTCCGGAGCAGGCTATTCCTAGCAAAAGGGTTGCCAATGCCCGACTGTCTTGTCATCTTCCGAAGTATAATCGGCGTTTATATCGGTGTGTATAGAGCACAGAAGCAATTATAGCATTTGATGTGATTGGATGACTGAAACCAAAAAGGTTCTTGTGATAAGTATACACGTGGACCGAACATGCCCTTCATTGACACGTATACTAATCATTATTAATAGAATATAATTTCCCAAAAAAGATGACTAGTTGCTCATGAAGACTCCAATTTCTGCATAAGCTTTCCAATTGTGATGAAGTACCATGGGCTTAGTCCAGAATCATGACCTTGAAAGTACTCTGCAACGAGTCTCATCGCGCAGAGTGCCTCATCCTTCGTAGGGGAGGAATGTATGCTAACTGATGAAGGGGTGACCGAATTTGACAGCGGAGGTGGCCACGTCAATGATGTGTTGCTGTTAGGATTATTATGGGGCTGTTCGATTGCAGTTTGTTTGTCCGCGTTGAATTCTAGATCTTCCTCAATGAGTGGTTTCTGAACTGAGCTGGATAGTGATTTGTAGACAATACCTTTTGCAATGGATTGACCAGTGGAAGAATCTGAAAAAGGCGAATCCGGCTCAATAGCAACAGTAGGCTGAAACATCTGACTTTGCGGCTTGTTTGGACTGTTTCTATCAGAAGAAAGCTCAATTTCAGGTGCAGAGGTGTGCAAACTGTCTGATACAGAGGGAATTGTTGGTCTTGCTGTGCTAGTTAATTGCGATCCTGTTGCGTTTGTTGACAGTTCCAGTGTCCTTGCTTTCGACGGATCAATTTTTTGTTTAAACCTTTCAAGCCAAGTTTTAGCAGAAATTTTATTCTGGTCATCAGGATTGCCAAAATTGACCACAAAAAAATCAGCCCTTTCTCTGATTATAGCGTCCGTAAGAGTATTGCCCTGACGTTGATAATTCCTCGCCCAATTTAACAATGCTTTTTCAATATCAAATATTTGGCGCTTAGGCTTTTTCGGAACGGAAGGAGATCCATTATCATGTTTGAGATGTTTATCTTTCTGACGCAGGACTTTGGAAACAGTACTTCATAAGGTTAGATTATGTTCCACCGGAAATGAAGAAAACAAAAAGTTGTTACCTTCTCTCATATCCAAACACATCTATACTCCTTTCGATTAGGTGTTGTCATCATATGCAAGTGTAGAATAAACATACCTCCGATTTCCCTCTGGGTTATGTTTCTGTTATTCTCTTTATAAAGGCACATTTGTCGGCAAACATCTTCTGTGAGAGACCTTCTAGAAGTTGAACCAGTTTCTGCAGGGCTGATAGGAAAAATAACCATTGGGGGTGATGTGAAGATTGGCGCTGACACTGGTGGTAATATTCTCTCATGAACACTCAAGTACGTCGTTAACATATTTAGTCATATATGAAAGGTCATCAATCGAGGAGATTCTACATACGAACATGGTATGGACGTCCAATATAGAGACTCCATGGGCAATACAGGTGTGAGATTTTCGAATTTCGGTATCGGCACCAATTGTTGAGAGGGACTATTCCTGCTCATTTCAACCCATTTTAAATGTCCAAAATCATTATGTTGTCCAGAATGAGCTTTTGGGTATTCAGTAGAGGTGTCCATAGGATTGATATGCGGGTTTTCCAACCTTTGAGGGAAGGGAACTCATCAATATAGTGCGAATGAGCCTGTAACACAATAGCAGAGTAAACTTGTAAACGGAGTTGGGACAAACAGAATACAAGTATAAAAGACAACTTCTCAGTTTAGATGGTATTGTATAAATACGGTAATCTTACTCAACAACGACTACAAAACTCTATAGAAACGACCATGGCACGGGTACGTGCCTAGACAAGATAGCCAAAAAAGGTCTCTGCTGGTATGGGAATAGCAGCAACAGTGAAAAGGAAATTATTAGGAGACACAGACAATCTTTGGTACGGACAGGGAACATACCTATTAGGCGAAATGATGTCGAATGTCGACAGACGCGTTAGACTGGAATTCTGAAACTTAACTGCTGTAATGATACCTAGGACTATGGCTGTAATTTGTGATAATACAGACACGGCCTAAGCTGCATACAGGGATCCTTGTCGGAGCTAATTCTCCATCTAGGTAACAAATCCCGTGTTTGGAAGCAGGTTTTAGCCGACTGTAGGTTTTCCTTAATTTATCACAATTGGTTATGATTATATGGTATACATCACATACACTTTTATGGCTGGTGGAGCACCCTAATAAGGGTAGTAAAGCTTATATAAAACCTTAGAAACTGGTCTGCCTTACTAATAGGCCTAAGCGCTGGCCGGCCAAAGACGGACAATTCGAAGGTCGGTTGCAGCACCATCCCCACTTTGCGGTTCACTTAACTCAAACAGAAGACACGCGGGATATCGGCCTACTGGAGATCACGTTCTTGACTTCCGGCACAATAGTGGTTTTATTTATCCAGAGTACCATCATAACACGGCGGAAGCATAGTGCAGAGTATAGGCTTCGATCATCCATGGAAATAGTCAAGCACGATATGCGATAAGTAGCTATGAGGGATTGATGTTAGTAGGGTATAAATCCTTGCTTTTTCCGTGAGTTCCAAAAAAATGCCCCTATGTCGGGATCCATGACGTGTTGCAACAATACAAATTCAGTTAGACGGTTCAGTGATAAGGTTCAGAATGTGCCCTCACTACTTGAAAGACCAGTAAACTTTTCTGATGAGATCTGCACCTTAGGCATGTGACTTTATATTTCAATCGTTTCAGAGGCCCTGTGAGCCATGGAGTACTGGGCTAGATTACAGGGTACGGAATGCAGTCTAGGTTCAGGTAGAGAAAAATATCATCCAAAGAGGTATAAACCGCACCCCTAATTTATGTGATATATTTGATCGACTTCGGCGACAGTTATGTATAAAGACTAGTCACATCCATCGTATATTTTCACACAAACTCATCCCTCCTTGCAACATACAGTAAACGGTAATCGTCTCTGAGCAAAACGAATCCGGTCCTACCGTCAAATATCTCTGAACACAAAGCAAGTATGTTACATCCGTTCGTTTGAGATATGAGCTCACAACTAAGCACTCAGACAGTCTAGACTTGTTCAGTATTTCTCTTAATATCCCAATATGGGCTCATCGGAACATACAGATGATGATTTTGTTATTGTCGAACCTCCAGAGAACGAAAATCTAGATCAAGCTGCGTCTCGCCAGTCTCTCGTGGATCATCGGAAAGCATCTTCCTGCAATAAAGTCCAAGACAATTGCATCTCTCGAAGACTTGCCAGTGATGATACGGGAGGGACATCGAAGTCCGGAGAAGGTAATCTGTATAAGGGTGTGGTGGTGGGCAAAGGCGCTCGAGCCCATCTGGGAAACCAGTACGCGGAAACGAATGCTGGGACAAATAAAACGTGGGAAAAAAGATTCCAACCAAATATCGTATTGCCGCGGAAGTGAATAGCCTGACTGTTGGACTGTCAATTCAGGGAATGTTTGTAGTGATTTTGTTTATTCCTTCAATCCCATTACACGTTGTGGAAACAAATTCGATGGCGCACCAATCCCTGTAGTGGAGTATTCATTACTCGATTTTAGGCATGAAAAGCAAGACATCGCATTTCGGACCCTTGTATCCGGAATGTTAGTTTCTGTCTTTATTGTCCTACAGGTATCCTGCAAGGCCGCAAAGGGTGCTACATTGTAGCTCTTTGCGTGTACAGCGTGGACCCCCAATTGACTGCAAAACTGTTCTGCCCTTACCTTCGGCTCCCGCTAGATGAATCTAGTCCATCGGCTCGATTGCAGATTGATGACCACTGTGTGACTCTCCTAGCCCTCGCATCATGTGATAGGCTGCAATAGTACGCTAAAGACGCGGGACTTGGTTAACTACGTATCCGCGATATTACTCAGCAGTCCTTTCGCTGTCGTAGCAGGTTTGTCGCGGAGTACTTCACTACCCTCCGGAGGGTACTCCGCCGCTTTCTGGCTCTGCCAGAGCTAGTCATGGGATCCGCGCACGGACATCTCGGGCGCTTGAATTGTTTAGCAGAGCATTTTAGGATCCCCTTTTACTTCCCTCTACATGTAGGCAGAAAGCCGAAGCTGTTCACTCCTGGCTCAGTCCTGTTGTTCACTAGCTACCAAGTTACCTCAATCCAGCCCAAATGAGCGACCCTATGCAGGATCTGATGGACGAAAGGTCCTTGTTACATTTATCAATCGGCGATGCGTATATCTGCCCATTATGTCTTGCACCCTTTTTTCGCCCTGATAAGCTCTACGACCATATTAGATCAACAAACGAGCCGGCACATAAGCAGCTCAAATCTAAGTGGTTCCACACAATATGCCCCGTCTGTCGGGCAGATACAGCAAAAATATTCCTCCGTCACTACCAGCAACGCCATCCCGACGAATACCAGAGTCTCATGAAAGAAAGCATGCGTCTCAAGTCAAATATCTCAGAGAAAATCGACCCGGCACCCCTTTGCTTCATAGCCAAGAGATTTTTCCCATATCGTCGAGCTACTGATGTCGTCGATCGACCTAAAAGGTCATATAAAGGGGTTGAAGGTACTGCAGATGCTCGGAATGTTGATCAAAGTGGAATTGAGTGGCGAAGTGACGGATCAGATGATATAAATCGGGTCTATGAACTCTTAGTTAGAACGCTTGCTTCCAAGACGGGCGAGGATGAGCTCCAGGACGCTGGGTTTGTACTTAATGGGATCTCTTTTTCAGCAGGCGCGCCGGATTTTCAACCGCCTTGCCTGGAAAACAAGGGCAATCGCTCCTAGTCCTCTTCGGTGTATCTACTCCGATGGTGATCTTTATTCAAATCATTCTCTTCAGCTAGCAAATTACAGTTTTGAAAGGAGAGACAGAGGCTACATCTAATTTTTTCCGGGGTATAAGGATTCATCATTGGAGGAGGTTGTTTCGTTTCTCGCAGTGCCCACCAATGGACCTGCAAGTGTCATCGGATCCATATTAAGCCCGCTTATATTGAGCACGTCATCCAATCACCCCAGGCGAGTCTTGAGTCTTGAGCTCCGTGGGTAGTATTGCAGTTCATGTTTTAGGATCCATTACGTGTTAGTATTTGCTGCTTTCCTACCGTGGTTCTGCCATCATCTCTTTTCGGGTGCTTCTGCCCGGAGCACTGATGAGACGGCACAAGGTCTAGCTCGTTTTGCGAGGGAAGTCACGAGACAAAGCTTCAAATTTAGACCTGTTCCAGACTTTTCAGTAACCAAACACATGGCCAGCTCAAGCGAGAATGAACCTACGATTCCATTTTAACATTACGGGTTAATACAATTGCTGGATTGGTGGGGCGACCCAGGAACTGCCTCTGTCTGTTAATGTCTAGGCGATGTCTAATATTCCGTTGATTAGCTGAGCCCGAATATCTCTTAGGAGTACTATCTTGTAGGGCCTATGACGGACTTAGGTCATGGAGGATAAGTGGCTAAGGAGAATTCTTGCCTTGACCCTCGCTCTGCTACTATGTTCCATTCACTCTGTTACCAATCAATAATCGTTGAAAACCGGATCCGAAATACGAACCCTACGCAGGTCATAACACAGCGTACATTCATTCCACTTGGAGTTCATCTAGTTGGAACCTCAGTATAGCATTGGGTATGCATAGTTATCGAACCAATCATCGCGCTCCTTCTATTCAAAGCAAATATATGATCATCTGAAAGAGACGAACAGGTTCTAACTATGAACGGAGACATCTCTTTCAGTTGTAGAAGAAAGTCTATGGATGTCGAGGCCTATATACGATGTATGTACGTCCACATTACACAGAATCCATTTACTGTGCATTGTTTTTCAGGAACCGGAAAGCGAAGATTCCAAATTCAAGGCTTCTGGATTTCATAGCATCCGTGGTTCTTCTCTCATTTCATAGTGATTGCTTGGAAGCGGGGGACACGGGTGATGCATTTGGCCTGTATTTGGTAACATGGCTCGATGATCATTCGAGACGAGATATCGGGCGGATGCATGGGTACCGTAGTAGTTCCTCCAAGGTGTAGCATCGACGGGTGAGCTGTATACGGAAGTGGATGAGCTGGACAGGACAAATGGAGTCGCACCTGCGCGAGTAGCCATTTCATGCCGACCTAGCTCCCAGTGCATTGCTTCAACAGCTCTCCACGGGATACGCAATTCTTCCGCAATTTTTTGCCACATATCTTTTTTAAGCCTATTCACACATCAAATCAGTATTTCTGTGGTATTGATGTTGGCATCACACGGCATGGAAGTCCAATGAGAACTTACACGTCGTACATAACGGCTAGTTTGGTCTTCTTTTCCTCGTCCCAATAGCAGCGACGCTCGAGATAGTTCTGATAGTGTAGGCGACAGCTAGTGGCGCTTCGACCAGGAAGTTTCCTGCTGATGTCTTCCCATTTCATTCCTCTTCCTCGCAGCTCAATGATGCGCATATCCTCACTTTCTGACCATTTCGATTTCACATGAGGTTCCGCAGAACCTCCAAGGGGCATTGCAAGCACTGGTGAAGAAGAGTCGGTACCGTTAACGAGTGCTGAATAGGCAGGCGCCATTGCTATGTGTTCCCCGACTCCTGTTTGCGGAAATCTCGGTGTCGAGCTGAATGGGACCTCAGCGAATTCCGCAGTCTCTTGGTTGTCTTCTTTGCCTTGAGGGTTCAGTAGCGACGATATGTCCATTGTTGGATGAATGAAGAGGCCGGGTACATGCGAATGTATAGATTTTGGATGTTAGACAGATGGCTCCCTGATTGTAGTCTGGACGCCGAATTATATTGAAAACTAGGATCCAGTGATGAGTTTTGCTGAGAGGCTCGGTGTCAGCGTCCAGCCACGGTCCTTGATATTAGACAATGAACTACACAGGCTTACCCGGGCTCTGTCTGGAGAAGATTCCTATATCTAACATGTAGTATAACTGAAGACTATAACAAGTACCTGTCCAACCAGCGGGTGAGGCAACCGGATAGGGTTGAGTTGAATTGAGAAGATCTCGAGAGAGTGCAGGATGTGAACCGATGAACTAGACCCAGAGTTCAGGATAGAGACCAATATGAGATAACCGAGGCAGACGTAAGCAGCTCTCCATAAGCTTGCTTATTTCAATTGATAGGAGCCTGTCTAGTCATCAAGGTGCGCAGACTGAAATATAGGTATGGTTTCGTGATCGTTACGGTCGTGACACTGTAGTTTCTACGACCGATCCATGACTATGCTATACCTACTTTGGTTCGCACCTCCCCTTCTCTCTCCGTGTGTCTGTATCTCTCTCCCTATCAATTTGTTTCCGGCCATCATCCTTGCAAAGGTTACAATGCCACTCCCGTCACTAGAATCGGCTCTCTTCATCCGCC
Source organism: Paecilomyces sp. PK2413 (assembly GCA_023624055.1). Classification (NCBI taxonomy): domain Eukaryota; kingdom Fungi; phylum Ascomycota; class Eurotiomycetes; order Eurotiales; family Thermoascaceae; genus Paecilomyces; species Paecilomyces sp. PK2413. The sequence continues at coordinate 78,291 of JAMADQ010000030.1, forward strand.
TAACAAGTTATCCATATTCAGCCATCGTGTGGAAGAAGATAGACGGTTCTCACGCGCCGTGATAGATAGGTGCCGGCGGCACCTGCTGCTCTCGAGAGTTAACGAGGAAATGTATATGATATCAGAGGACATATCGGTAAGAGAAATCTGGCAATGGCTATTCTCAGCTTGAATAATAGTGACCATCCTGGCTTGACAATCACACCCAGGAGCGTCTGCCTTGGTTACTCGTAGGTGAAGGAAAGGTATTCGAGAGTTTGAGTGCTGTGCACCCTGGAGACCTCAACCGTGCGGTCTTATTCCAACAGAGAGACTGGAAAGACTTGGGCTGCATGTCGCGCAACAGATTCCAACAATCAGGACCGTTATCAGAACAGGTAATTGATTGATATACCGATGATCAGAGCTTTCTTTTACAAACTGAAATTATTAGTATAGCTTGCTACACGTACATGAGCCTTCAGAACATCACATTCGTCGTTCTCGAAATAACTAAATGATGATCAGGTCCTTGCTGCGCATGACGACTTCTATTTCTATGATGCCGGGACAGCGCGATTAAGATTCGGCCAGCACTCATCCCTAAATCAGCGGGTTGTGAACGAATATATGATCCATTCATATTCTTACAAATACATTGCCCCTTCCAGTGTCACCACCGATACCTGAGAGGTTCTATTACTTGACACAAACTCCACCATTGATTCAGAACGCCACTTGTTCAACGGTGCAAGCTACAAGGTTTTTCACCAGACACATTATAATCTTCTCCCTATTCTAATGAATGTTGCTGGTCTCCTGCTAAGGACAATTCCGCTAGTTCTAGAGAGTCGTGCTCAATTGTGCAATTCGTGGATCGCAGAATCGGGTCTCCAGGCAACTCCCATCCGCTGACAGAGGGCTCGCGGATGGTTTTCCGTATGATCCGATGTCCCCCGAAAAAAAGTGATTTTCCGATCGACACATTTTGGGTACGGCTATGACTTCTGGAATTGGGCACATCTTCGGTGTATGCTAAACACTCGCCGTCCTCGTAAACAGCGATTACGGATTTGATTGATGAGGAAATCAGCAGAAGAACACTAACAGTCAGATGTATCTCAGCTGTTAAGGTCGCGAATGACCCCACCAATGATGGATCTGACGAGTTTATTTGGATCAGAACGAAGTGCAAATGGAGAACAGAGACTGGGATAAGCCTGAAGGAGTCGGAAAACAGAATGGTTAGAAAAGAGATATTGATAGTCAGAGAGCTACACTCACATGACGCGACATTCGATGACAGACAAGACCCGTAACTTTTTAATACGCGACAACTGAAGCTTGAAGATTATTTGAATTGGATATAGCAGAAGAGTTATTTCTGTGATAATGTCAATGGCAGTAATAGCCTGCCATCGTTGCCCCTGAAAGGAATGTGTCAGCTCAACGCCGTTCATGAAAGGATTAGAAACCACAGACCAGAGTATGGCACTGCTCGGAACTAATATCTTCCCAGGGATATGGATTACAGCGAACAGCAAGGATAACAAAGGAGATAATCATCCCAACTACTGTCCACAGTGTCATGGCCTGCAGTTTCCAAGGCCAGAATCGTCGAAAGATGTCTCCGTAGAAGACAAGCGCGGTAAGGCGAGAAAGTCCTAGTACGGACACGTACAACATATCCGCAGCGTAGGCAGCCTGGGCATGCGAGTCAGTACTTCAAGCACAGGAGCAATGCACATCTCATCAGACCTTTTCCATTGATATCCGAGTCGATGAAAGTACTAGTGAGGCTGTTTTCCCCCAGCCAAAACGGACTTCGGCTAGGACCACCGACAATTGAGCAAAGGCGACCACCTGTCCCATCCACACTCTTAGATCAACCCTGTTTTGTTTCACCCGAATCGCAGACTCGGTGGTATATTGCTCACAGAAGTAAGGCTGTAGACATACTAAGGTTGCTATGAATGTGTACTTATCCCTCTGGAGGAATCGGTTGATGTACCAAGAGTATATCCGGAAGCTCAGAGCTGCGAGCACGATAGACAAGCAGAAGGAAGTAATAACCACAACCAGTCCACCATGGTCATCGTCGACGTCCACCGTAAGCGGGGGACTAACTCCTGGTGGCCAAGTCGAAGAAGCGGCAGCCATGATAAACAGAACGTCTAGGAAAGGGAGACGTACTCAGATGTAGAGGGCAATCGTGCTGAATGCTACAGTTGTTCCTGTTGCTATCGAGGGTCGGTTGTTAACAACCTCTTATATATATTTACTACCAGAACGAAGGATGTGACGTGAACTATTGCCAAAGAGCGTCGTCCGTACTGCGTAGTATGTTAGGTGTGCCGAGCTTGGAAAGTCGATTAGGGTTAGCAGCAAGGAAAGCCAAAATACCTACCTTGTCGTCCTTCACTGCTGCTCTGGGGTCAGGACGAACACTCGCCCTGGTTTGTTACCAACGAACTTTTCCATGTTCACTAGTTGTGTTGAGGATGTACCATTCTGGCACCTATTCCATCTCTTGGCTCTCATCGGTCAGAACTCAAGTTGGGTTCTAGACTCATGCAGTTTAACCCCAGTCAGCTGAATTGATAAAATACACTAATGTATGTTTTTCCCCCGTCACGAATTAGTGCCCCACCCGACCCGACCTTCCCGCCACCTCCAGTTATGCATTAGTGGGTCCTTCCCCCAGCCATGCATTAGTCTAGATCAACGATGAGCAGGAATACTATCAGACTTGCTAGCGTCAGACATGAAGAGAGGGTTTATCTAGGCGGGCAGCTACGGCAGCATCACTCTGGTAGATGAGTTATAAGCATTCTTTCTCAAGAAACAGCGTTATAGTTTTCGACTTCCTTCTCATTATACCTTCCGCGATTTTCAAAAGGAGATCGTCACGTTGTCTTCCGACTTAAAACAACTCCTCAGCCTTGACGCAGCAATAGTCGCTGCCCTACTCGATTTCATTTGTATACCATTCAATGGTCTTCAGAAAACACTGAACTGCCACGATGTCTGCGAAGTTGGAACAACTGAGAGCCCAAGAAATCGCGGTCGGGACCGGCCAGGATGAAACGCAGGCGATGGGATCGACGCGACTTGATCGAAGCGACATGGATCGGATGGGCAAGATCCAGGAGCTCAAGGTATGCGCTCTTTCCAATGGCCGATTCTGAATTCTGGGATAGACTATCTAATCTGGGACTAACAGCGAAACTTTCGACCATTATCTGCCCTCAGTTTCTCTGCCGTTCTGCAGGCTACCTGGGAATTTATATTAATGTGAGCACTTGCGCACCCCATTACCAGTTCCAACGCGAACAAAAGTACGACTAATACTGGACTGCAAGTTCTAATTATGAGGGTCTTCAAAACGGAGGCCTGGCGGGATTGTTTTGGACCTACGTGTGGACCTTAATTGGGTTTGGCTTTGTTATTGTGTCCCTCGCCGAAATGGCATCAATGTCCGTACTTTCTTCCTCTACCTTTTCCCTTCTGTTTACATTTTCTTTCCTCTTTGCTGTCCATGTATACTTAAGATAAACACTAATCGTTGTCTATTCTGCTGCCGTGTCGCAGGGCCCCAACATCAGGAGGACAGTACCACTGGGTGTCCGAACTCGCTGCGCTACACTATCAGAAGTTCTTGAGTTACATCACAGGTTAGTAAGAAATTATTCCGTCCATCGAATATAAAACTGATTCCGCGTTCCCTCATCTAGGATGGATGGCCGTCCTCGCATGGCAAGCGGGTGCCGCGTCAGGGTCATTCTTGACTGGAACAATCATTCAAGGTCTCATCAGTATTCGTGACCCGAATTACATGCCGCAAGCGTGGCAAGGCACGCTCTTCGTCTTTGCCATGGTCCTGGTTATCTATATCTTTAATGTCTATGTCGCTTCCTGGATGCCTCGGATCCAGAACGTTCTCTTCGTTCTCCATATTTTTTGCTGGGTGGTTATTGTTGTCGTCCTATGGGCCATGGCTCCTCACCAGTCAGCCAGTGTGGTCTTCACACAGTTTTACAACGGTGGAGGCTGGTCTACGATGGGAGTCAGTCTCATGATTGGCCAAATTTCCGCCATATATGGGTCTCTGAGTGAGTTAGAAGCAGTACACCTGATACATCTCGAGATATGTTCCCAGGCATCTAATGAAAATCTGCAGGTTCTGATGCAACTGCACACATGTCCGAAGAAGTGAGAGATGCTAGCAGATATGTCCCCATCGCGATCACATGGGGATATATCGGTAATGGGCTGCTGGCATTGGTGCTTCTTATTACATTTGAGTTCGCCATCCCTTCTCTCGAAGACGCACTCAATGACCCGAGTGGCTTCCCTTTTATCTACGTCTTTGGCAACGCCGTGTCGGTCGCAGGAATCAACGGCTTGACGGCAATAATCTTAATTCCGGTCATCTTCAGTAACATCTTGTTCAATGCGTCAACCGCTCGTCAGACCTACGCCTTTGCTCGTGACAAGGGCCTTCCTTTCTCCGAGTGGATCTCGCATGTAGACCCAAAACGGCAGCTTCCTGTGAATGCCATTGCGCTCTCCTGTCTTATCAGTGCGCTGTTGTCCATAATCAATATCGGGTCGTTAACTGCATTTAACGCTATTATCTCTCTCAATGTGGCCGCGCTCATGTTCACGTATTCCATGTCCCTTGGCTGTGTGATCTACCGCAGGATCTGTCATCCCGAGACGTTGCCACCCAGACGTTGGAGCTTGGGGAAGTGGGGTCTGCCGATTAATATTATTGCTCTCCTCTACGTTATCTTCGCGATCTTCTGGTCCTTCTGGCCTGGCAACACGCCCACTACGTTAGACACCTTCAATTGGAGTGTGGTTATGTTCGTTGGTGTCTTTGTCATCAGTCTGTTCATGTACTTTCTCAAGGGCCATCGTGAATATGTGGGCCCAGTCGTGGGTGTCAAGAGATGAGAGTTAATTTTTGTCAGATCTATGGGACATGATAAACAAAGAATGAAGGGGCTTCTTTTTGCTGGTTGAAATCAGAAATAAAACTAGTAGAAGGGAAAAGGAAGTGGGGAGCAGAAAGAAAAAGGTGCCCATGGCCACAAGGAGCATCTGAGATGAACGATTATACCGTGTCCCATGGCAGCGCGTAATGACAAAATGCAAGGTTTGGCGCTGCGTAACGTCGATTTTGTTGGTTTTGTATACTCCGTACCTTGGCTAAGCATATCTACAACCCTAGAACAGATCCTTGCGAAAATGTAGACAGGGAGCGAATCAGATCTAACGCGGATATTGATCCTGCATCCTTAGTTAGATTAAACTTTCGTGATTTGAAATCTCCAGGATGTTCCATACTGGTAGATTAGACTTTCGACGGTTTCTAGAAGACTATAGATATGAGATGGTTCCACTTGGAAAAGTGCTTATGCGAGATCGAGCCGCTCAAATTTGATATTTGACCATATCTATCGAATTCACCGCTTTTCTGATTCATTTTCCAATGAGATCAGCCTGAGTTTAGACCCATCGGGGATAGTGAAACGTAACCGTGATCGCGACGATCAGCCCCACTTTCAGATCAAATCATGTCCAATCATACTCTGTAGATCAACGATCATCATCCTATTACATTTGAGAGCAATTCCTGAGCAGATATCCCGTTGACTCTGGAATCCGATAAGGAGAAAAGAAGCTCTGCGCCCATCAAGCGATCGCCGGTTCTAGGCTCGTCTCAGCTAATTATGGTGCTCCAACACCATACCGACGCCATCACGAAGTCAGCGAAATACCAGCAGTTATGACCGAAGAAGAGAAGAAGGGCACGAGTTGCCACCGATGGATCCAACCTGAACTCTATCAAAGATGAGGATGTATTTGTCATTGGGCGCTAGTATAGTACGTCGCAATAGCTTTCTTGCTGGGTACTGGCCTATTTCGGCAGATTGCTTGCTGCAACATTTGATAACAACTATATTTCTGTCCAGCAAAAGCGGTCGACTAATACCATGGCAATATTAGGCCCCTATGATTTCTGCAAGTATTGGTATTTCTATCTGTATCAATACCCTCAGCCAAGTTTCCTAGGAAAGTAATAATGGCAGAGCCATTCCGAAACCGGACGCTAGTTGCAAAGCCAATCCCATATTTCAGATTTTGTACATTGTATCGCTTCTAGAATCTTTGGTCTATGCATACCGACGAAGCTTCAATCTTTCAGGTTAATTGAAAAAGACACCCACTATAAATTGCAGTGCTTAATGAGGCTATGAATAGTATACAGCATCCTCATTTACATGGTATTCAAAACATTGAATCTGTGTTCTGTCTTCATCTTACCATCCGTATCGAGTATTAATCAGAGGAATTATATAGCAGAGACATCCACTATCGCCGACGGTAGCGGTGTCAGTACCGGTGCCAGTACCTAGCCCCTCCAAATATACAATGGAAATATGCGATAGATCTCAATAGTTTTAGTTCTTCCAGCAATTAAAAAGGTTAAAAGGTCCGCTTGTTCAGCCTCCATCTTTCCTTTTGTGATCGGAGTATTCAACAGGTCGATTGAGAACTATACTACCTGGGGTCCTAAGGGCAACGTTCCAATACATTTGAGCCACATTCAAAAACTAGGTCACACGCAAAGACATCGTTATTCATATTATGAAGAAAAGGCTAATACATCTTATTCTTCGGCTTGCTAGAAACAATCGGAATAGACCTTAGCTGATCTCGATTTGTGCTTCCCTTGCCTTTCTTTTGCTGTTATTCCGCATACGTACATATATTCGGCATCTTTGTTTATACTCTTGATCTATTTGTACCATTTCGGCCAAGTCTCCCTATTACTTGAGATCCTGGTTCTACTAGAAAGCTTTATTGTGTATGGCAGAACTTCAGTAATCAAGACATACTGTTCTGTCTAGCATGCTTCAAGGAGAGCGCAGTACTTTATAGCCGGCCAAAGGTCTTAGTGTAGGATGGATAATTCATATAGTACAGGCACATTGTTCTCTATACAATTAGTGCTTTGGTGTTTCCCTAGGGATGTTTCTGTGAAAGATGCAGAAGAACAAGAATGAGGAGAATCTGGAATCATCTTTAGATGTGTAAAGATGTGCACACCTTTTATGATCTTATAGCAGGTCCGGCAGTCATATATATGTCAAGAACAACAGACAGCAAGTGATGTTAAGGAAATACATGCAGTGAAAAACACAGAAACCTTTCTTGTCGCTGCCACATATCTTCATATAACTGTATTGTTTCTCTTATCACCCTCTCTTTCGGTAAGCTCTGTCTCGCACCATCTATCCTCCATAGCCATGCTTGTATCCCAAAGACCATCTTGTCTCGCCTGCAAATCATTATCGTGACGGCAATCGGAGACCTTCATCACAGGAACTCCCACACTGTATGGCAACAGCAATGGTGCAATTTGCTGATTCCCCTGGATACCGCTGTCTATCGCATCCCAGTGCGGAATACTATTGAAAATTCCCAAATTGCTCAATTCGGTAGCCTGCCCCAGCGCATGTTCTGATAGTTGAAACACTACTGGGTGATTCTAACGATACTAATCATCCATTAGCATTATTTATCAATCAGTGCTTATTAACGTACCGGATTGGATAGGACTTTTCAAGTTAAATGGTCCGACTTCGAATTCAGGTGCCATAGAGATAGGCTGATTATCCATTACCATCCTAATATCGAGCGCTCCTCCATGGGCATCGTTGGTTTGCTGCTGCTCCCATGGATTGCTCTGATCTTTGTCTTTGGCACCCTTGTGCTCCCTAGACTGCCGGTGAGTGTTGCTTTGAATGATCTTCACCGATCACAAGCACTGCAGTTTGGCCTTCTTGCAGCGTGGGCACGGGTTCCCATCATCGCACCGAACCTTGCGCCTCCGACAGTAGTCGCAGGCGGGTCCTTCTCGCCGACGATATTTCTGTCGAGTTGCCATGGGATATAGAGATCTTGCGCAGAGAATTTTTGGTTTGGTTCCTATGATCTTTTGCGGCAAGATGTAAGCTTTTATAGGGGCACCACGATGATGCTTTTAATCCTAGATGACAAATATGTGAACCCTGTAATATGTGGATAACACAAGCGCCGCCCATGAATATCATGCGGCACCCTGTCATGCCCATCAATCATTGGGGTCGATACCTTCTATGGTCTTTTGAGTCTCTTTGCTGTGAGTAGTTGAGAAACGTATGGATACAGAGAGAAATGTGCTTATGCCCAGCTTTGTCAACCAGACGATGAATGCCCAGGGTGTTCGGTGGTCGTACCGTCTCTGTGGTCTTCGTACACGAGATACATCATTCTAAAAGTGAGGGCAAGATGACCCTAGAGTACTGCGTATGAAGCGCGTTACCGAAAGAGCTTACCCGGATATGTGATTCATTCGAGGGTACTACAACTACGGCTCAATGTAATGTTCCCGATACCTACAGGGATTTGCCGCAGCGTCGTCTAATCTGCAGGCAGTGTTAATCTTGTATTGTTATCTAGCTGGTAATTGCATTGATTGGTGCCCTGGACAGCTTGAAATCTGCCACAAGTATTAGTTTCGAGATCCATCTGGACAGTGCCTGAAACTTGCACGTTCCGTTGGCCGGACAAGGCTATGTGGGAAATAAGTCAGGTACTGACGGTAAACACTACAGTCGTTATAGTGAACGCTATTAGGCTCTGCATTCATAATGATTTTCAGGAGAGGCATGCATTAGTGACAGTTGTTAAGGACGTATCACTTCATGTATATAGCCCCACTAACCCCTGGAGGGTACTCCACTGAACACTAGTGGCGTAGAATACGTATTTGTTCCCAGAGGCTAAGAGTCATCGCACTTAATATTTCTGACTGGTCATTTCGGACAGATCTGAGCCTGCATCTATCCTGACCCCATACACATGTTCGTGCCATAGTACGAATAGCTTTTAGTAGAACATCCATTAGTTGTCTCCAACTAGTGATGCTAAGTACCATAGTACATATGGTACAGAGTCTTTCCCCTTTTGTAAGGAGATTATGGGTTTCAGCGATCAACTTCACAGCGGGTGGATGTGTTAAGATGTATGATGACAATTCCAATGGCTATTCCTTGTTGAATATTCTAGACGTTTTATGATAGGTCATACTTTCGAAGAACCAAAAAGAAACGTGTTTGTCACATCTACAACACGTGGAGCAGTACTTCTCAATGGCTAATTTGCGCCACTAATGCAGGATCAATGGCCAATAGGTGGTTTAGCACAAGTGAAACGGGGATATTAAGTAATGGTTTGATCCAGCAGTAATGTGGTAGTAGGGATCTGTAACCTTAGTCCATTAGCAATCATGGTGGACAAAGCGAGCAATTCAAGGCATGGAGTATTCGGATTGGTTAGCAAATACCAGCTAGAACACCGTCGGTGATTACCCCTGACTAGTCACATATCTTTACCAGATTAATCCTCGAGTTCCGTTCAGTTGCATGGGTAGTTCCGAGATGGACCTTATAGAACGTTTCGACAGAGCGGTCTAGCCTTGGAGAAGAAGGAATGCCACAAGAAACATAAATTGAATGCATTAACCTTAGACGAGACGATCTTAATACACAGGGATCCGGGTTGGTCAAATTGGGACTATCAGCTGAGGAGTATCAGCTCTTTGAATGCGCCACAGAGAATTATATACCCTGAAAAGCGTGCGACACATAGATAGGTGGGTGTCTCGGTTGCCTGGCTGGCGGAGTACATTGTTCTCTACAAGTAATATAAAGGTGTATATCTTCAGATCTTGTTGGCTACTAGAGTTCTACTCACAGATATCCCAAGCGACTTTCCGACATCACCCACTTTCTGTTGATATATGCATATGTTCCATACAATGTCTGCAGAATCCATCGGTAATTGTCCTAGTAACGTCATTATTTTCTGTGCAATGATACCAGGATAGCAACAGCTAATATTTGGAACATTCAGAAGGGACACAAATGCTACCAGACGTGTCAGGAAAAGAAAACGATCTGTTTTGGTCAAATGATATAGGAATACCACACACAGTGTCTCATTCTGGCCCTTACAAAGAGATGCTCTTCCCTCTTGGGCCGGCCCAGCAAGATCCTCAGGCAGATAATTCCCAGCCAACAACCGCATCGATATCAAGTACTACGGGAAAGTCTTTGTGTCATTATCTGGACTACATCGAATCCAGACTCAACTCAGCAATTCAACAGAATAGAACATGGCGACTATCAGTCGTAAATGATTCTGTTGTACCCTCATCAATTCTGGAAAGTAGACCAGTGTTGGTTACTTTGGATGGTTTTTATCATAAAGACCAGAGATGGGTCTTTCAATGGAGAAGCATGCTGGGTACTTATAAAATAAGCGTGACTATCATTGGCCTTGTGTTCTTAGAACATTATGGTGCTTATGCTATAGATAATCATGTAGCTATTTCCAACATGGCATGTCTATATTGGGATGCTGTGGAGTTTGCTGAAAGTTCCTAGAAATATACATTATTTCAAGTATTTTTCACTGTTATGAAAATGGTCCTCTTCTTCATTTTCAGCCTTCTCTTCGTAGATTGACTACAATAGTTGAAATTTTCAGATTTAACACTCCATTGGATAGCCAGACCAAGTGCAGTATTTCTTGGAAGGCTTTTTCTCTCGTGACTATTCAGTAAGAAGGGGAGGAAGCCAGCTGTAATATGGTTAACATAGAGATATTGTTGCCTGATTTGAGAAAGTAAAGCCAGTCCCTATTTATCTCTTGTCCGGCTAATTGTATGGGCAAATACCGTAGGTTTACATAAGATATGCTGCTAATAATGTTAGACAGACTGGATGTGCAATATCATCCCAATCTGGTTCTATAATGCATAACCTATGAATGCAGGATAGATTGAGCAATTAACGGTGAATATTAAGTGGCTATCTTGTGAGGATACGGGATAGTATTCCCTAATCTGTGCGCCCTTTTGAGAATACCTTATCGGGTCCAAATATAAAGTGGCATGCTGAATCGTCACTACGTGCAAGCTGAATTATAGTCAAGATGACCGAATCGCTGTAGTAGACAGGTCATACCGGGCTCATCTACCTTACCCACCTCATAATCATTGACTGTGTTCTCCAGCCACAGATTCGCCTTCTTAAGATTGTCCATCATCCCTCCTTGACGTCCATGTCTTCACTCTCGCATCCTATTCTCTCGGTTCCCTTTGAATCCCTGCAGCTGACCCGCTGATTACAGATAGTCGGGAAGGAAAGGAAGTGTGACGAAAAATTCATAATCCAATTAACTTAGCAACATATTGTATGCTCCCCAATAATATGGTTTTCCATATCGATTGCACCGGCCAATGTGGCCTGGCATGTTACATCAGGACAGCGAACGTCTCCCCCCCTGGTTGCTTCGCCAAAATGATGACGAGCTATATGCCGACGAAGACTGGACGTGCGATTGAACTTGCTCTCGAGCCCATGAATCATACACCAGAAGCATTGGCCCGGAGCTACCTGTATCTTCTGCAGATTTTCTCCGTACATGGGCACAGGCGCGGACATTTGGAGCGGTTGCGTGCCTATCAGTGCCGAACGGTTTCGGACCTTTATCTCCCGGAGACGAGTTTTGTTTCCAGGCTGCACCCTGGCGACTGCATCGGCAATATCTGCACGCCGTTCGGCTTCGGCGACCGGAGAATAAGGCAATAGAGTGAATAGTAAATTGAATACATGTCTCTGTCCTGGTGGCATTGCTGGCTGGTCCTTCTGTTGTACCATTTCAAACGGAAGACCCCGAGTTTGCCACAGAGCAACACGGACCGGCTGCTCTATGTCGAACTGCTGTCGGAGGAGGTTTATCATACTCTCCTTAGTGGCTCGCAGAACACTGTGGTATCTGCTATAACAATTTTGGACCTTGGCATACATCTCTGTCCCGCGACCTCCGGAGAAGCTGCCAAAGTGAGCCTTGACTTTTGCCTTTCGATTCTGCCATTTTCGCCAAAGCTTCTGCACCATGGGGTGTCGTTTCACCGCCGCCTTCTGCTCATCCGTGAGCTCGACAGGACGGCCCAAGTGGATAGTGCGACTTTGGCCACTCGCTAGACGGATCAGCTCAGTTTGTAGAGCCACCCGTCTCCACGCTGCCATGGGATCTGCTAACACATAATTTGGGGCATAGTTGGTCTGATATACAATACTCGTGCGGTGCTGCAAAAGGAGATTCTGCTGCTCCGGTGTGATATCACCTGGTGCCCAAAATCAGCGTTAGAACTGGCCAGGGGGGACAGTCAAGCAAGGGAATGGCGCCTACAGCTTGTATTGAATGCCTCAGCTGCGCCGCGGCGAAACATGTGTGTGAGAACATTCTCGGAAAAACCAGTGACTCGGCCAAGCCTCTTGAGACACCTGCTCAATGTAGCCGCTGATATATCAAACAGCGGGGATTCGGGATCCATTGGACGAAGGACCAGCTCTCTCGCGTCCGGTAGGATCTGTAACCGGTATAATTGACGAGCCGAGCTAATCTCCATATGTCGAAAAGCACTTTTCCTGACTAACAGGCTGACAAGCATGGTCTCGGGGCACATCATGGGACAGGGGTCACTGGGGATCTCTGGAATAGCAACGATGGCCCTATAGCGGTGGTTAATGATTGCACCTCATAGCGGAGTGGTCGGCCATGTATTCACGTTTTCTTCTTCTTGCCTCGATACGACTTGGTTTTATGAGGCCTGATCTCCATCACGCGTCGTGGCCACTTACCGTTCGGGTCTGGCAACAGGGAGATCTGTATGTCACAGTGGCGCAACGAGAGAAGTGCGTTTCTCCGGTTACCAGTTGGGCCCGCTAGTAATATATATACTGACAGCTGTAAGGGATCCCAGTCTTCGTTTGTAGTTGTCCACAGTGTACGGAGGAGCTCGAATATATCTTCTGATCGAAGCCCATTCGTACGGCCCTGCTGGTCTATTCGCAGTCCATGCTTGTCGGCGAGTTGATTGCGAACCTATAACGATGTGAGTCTAAGAATCAGCGGAGTGGTCATGACGGATAGACATACCCTGCACATGGCATCTTTGAACGCGTCGGGGATGGAAAGTCCCGTCATCCGACGCCGCATGAGGGTCCATTGATTGTAGTATGTCTGGAGTGTTGAGGCAGCCTTAAACGTGCCCCGACGCCTGGTAATAGTGTAGTCCCAGAAATTGAAACTGGTTTGGACCTGAGGAGGATCCTGGGCTAATAGTTTTCGGGGGTTTCGTCCTGTCTCCTCGCAAAACCTGGGTTGATCTTCAGTTCGAATGCGCCGGCAATCTCTGGCAATAGTCATGGCTTCACATACTGAGTCCAATACTTCCATATCCGGTCCTGTTGGTCCTTGGTTTTCTTGTCGTAACGCCGTTGCTGGATGGCAAGCCGGTCAATGTTCTGTTCTCTTTCCATCCAATCAATGGGAGCTTCATTCGACCCATTGTCGCTGATATCATCGTCGCTCGTATCTTCCTCTGGATCACTGTGCCGAACACAGGATTGAATCGTATCACTAATCATTAATAGAGTATTGGCATTGGTTGAGATCCTCTGCCATTGCTGATCGAGATTCTGGAGGTGGGACATATTCTCATCAATGTTCATCGGACGCAAGCATTCATCCAGCGGCAAGACGAACCAGGTCTCTACAACATGGGTAATTTGCTGATATCTGACAGAAGGGATGTTGGGAGTTTGGCATGGGCAGGTGGATAGAGGGTTGGATCGTGAAGAGGGGAAGAGGGTTAGATGTCTGTATCTTGCACGGTTTCTTGGAACGATGGGATGCAAGGTTTGGGTACACAAGGATGACTGGATGCGTGAGGTACGTGAGGTAGAAATGCTATTTTGGATAGATGTTGAATTGGGGTAGGAATATTTCTATATATTTGGGAAACCTGCATTCAGTGGGGTTGTCGGTGAAGAAGACAGCTGTTCGACAAGAGTGCTCTAGAGAGCTGCAGTCTCTCTATTGCACACATTCTCCTTCACACGAGGGGCAATCGAAGGCTCTTTATGTAGATACGGGTGGATCCAAGTGGGAAATAAGGTCTAGTTGTACTTCTTCTCCGGCCGGTGGTCAGAGGAGAGTCGATGCCCAGAAATTGAGAGGGTTAAAATGATCTAGATGGTGATGTTTGGTAGAAGGTCTTGGCAGGGACAAGGGTGGTTTCATCGAGCAGGGGTCCGCCGCTGCTTGTTGATCTCAGTGGTGCGTGGCCGGAAGCAGAGTTGTGCGTGCATCGGTAACCGGTGCAGGAGGGCCAGAAAAGCAGCACTCGACAGACCACAGAATAGGTATCTTATGCACTGCAATATCGATTTATTATATAATCTGTATTTTTATAATTTTCTTGTCTTCTATAACTTAATTAGATTAAAGACTCTTATTTTATCTTTAGAACTATATCTTATTTTAAAATTAAATATTCTATTATTTATTATATATTCTCTCTGTAGGTCTTCTTTTTTTTAGTCTAGTATTTATTATTTCTTTCTAACTTTAATTTAATGATTTCTGTACTTTAAATAAGAGATTATATAATATTTTTTCTTTTAACTTATTTCTTAGGTTATTTATAAAAAATATCTAAATTATAGTTCTATTAGTTCTATCTATTAAATAAATTATACTTTTTACAGTTTTATTAAATAGAATAATATATCTTAATTATATTTAATATTTAAAAGGCTATTCTAAGATATAATTATAATTTATCTGGTTATTAATTATAAAAAAGGAAACTTTATAATAAAAGAGATTAATCTATATAAATATATTTTTATAAAGTTCTATAAATAATATTTATTCTCTATTTACTAAAATTATATTATTTCTAAACTTCTAGCTAATAATAAGCTTATAGTAGTTTATTATATTTTTATATATAATATTAATCTCTGCTCTATTATTAACTATATTACTATAATAGTAATATAGTTCTTTATATCTATTAATTTTAATAGATAACTTTAAGATAGTAGCTATATATAATATCTTATTATTATTAAGGGGGTTAAGTTATAATAATATATAGATATACTAATTAGTATTATTTATTTAAAAACTAAAATAATCTATATTTAAAACTAAAATATTAAATAATATTTTCTTAATTCTATAAAATATAGCTTTAATTATTATTAATTATAGATAAAAAATAAATAAGACCTTATAAAGTCTAGAAGATAATTTAATAAAATTTTAGATTAATATCTATATTTTAATATCTAGAATTTGATTAATTATTTTAATTATATTAGTACTTCCTTTTAATTTATTTATAATCTTAATTTTCCTTAAAGCTTGTTTTCCTCTTATTTTAAGAATATTTTTAACTTTAGTATTTTTAGAAGCTTTTTTGATTTCTTTATTAAGTTCTATAATTTAATCTATTATATTTAGAGACTAATAGTTTCTAAACCTATTTAATTTCACTAAAGATAATTTCTATTTCTATTTAACTATCTTCTATAGTTTTTTTTATACTATTATTCTATTCTGTTTTACTTCTTCTTTACCCCTTAAAGTTTTTTTAGACTCTATAGCATTAACAAAATAATATTTTTTTATAATATTCCTGGTTTTTTTATTAAAATTTAAATTATCTCTAGACTATTCTAATATAATTAATTATATATTATAAATAATTAAATTAATATTTTTCTTTTTCTTCTTTAACTATTACTTAATAATAGCCTTTTATAATATATTTCCCTATATAAGATAGATAACTTCTCTATTCTAACCTTTAGATCTAAAATAAAGCTTATAGTCTTTATTATAATAGATTAGATTTTATTTTAGTAAGTTTTTTAAATCTAAGTAATAAGATTTTATATAGTTAGATTTCTAATAGAAATTATATAAATTTAGTAATATAATTAATCTATCTCTTAAATTTATACCTGCTATTATTCTAATCTATTGTAAGAAAGATATAGAATAGCATAGTATTAGTCGGGTTATGGCAAGACTAATTGTTAGAGAGGGAAGCTCTTTAATATAGGTATACTCTAGAGAATATACTATCTGGATTATTATATAATATAGAGTAGATATCCTATACTATTTTTAATAGAATTCTATATATAATATATATCTTATAATTGCCTTTTCCCTTTATACATCTAGGCCTTCAGGTGTTAATTAGTATTATTATATATTATTAGATTCTTCTGGTATAGTAATTGTAATTGTATAATAGAGATATTATCAACTTATTATTATATAATTGTATAAATGTGTATTATTATATTGCTAGACAGAGTATATTATATTATATATATAAAAGTATTCTGGTTGCTAGATACTGATTTATTAGGAATAGTATAGAATAATAGAGTTAAAAATAGTCTATTATAGTATACTATAGTATAAGATAGTTTATATTATATTTTTGGGTATATTTTATTTTTTTTTAGTCTATTTATCTTATATACTGTATAAGTATTTTTCCCCTTTTATTTCCTATACTTTATAATATTATTTCTAGTTCTATAGTATAGTATATTATAGAACTAGGTTTTTCAAGTTAATTTATGCCTTTTCTAGATATAAAAGGTATTATATTATACTATAGTTATATTTATTGTATTTTTATATAGAATTATTATATATAGTTATATTATAATAATATTATATTCTTACACTATTCTTGTAAGGAACCTCCAGGCACTAGCTAACTCCCGGAAACCCTTTAGCTAAAAAGACTACACAAAGTAATAGCCGCTAGGCTATCATGGGCTGGCACCTCTTATAAGCTTTAACCGAACCCCTCGAGACTATACTTCTTACAATTCTAGTAGTTCTAGAATATATATATTAATAATTTTAGTAGAAGAATATTTATTATTTATGCTTTTACTTTTTTCTATAAGGAGAATAATGTTTTTGCCTTTTTTATTACTAATCTATCTTTTAATATACTTTTTATAATAATAATTCTGTTGTTTTATTATTTTTTTGTATCTTACTATTTTTTTTTATTTTGTATTCTGTCTTCTCTGGAGGAGGAGAAAGAAAATAATAATTTTATATTATTTCTCCCTTTACTCTCTTCTGAATAGAATAATAATAATAATAATAATAATAATAATAATAATAATAATAATAATAATAATTCTATCTGTATTTGCTGTTTTTACTATATATACTCTTTTGTTAAGAAGAAGGAGGAGAAGAAAGAATCTATAATAGTATTATTCTTTTTACTATTCCTATATTAATAGTACCTCTATTATATTGGGTTAGATTCTGGCTAGATTCTATATATCTTTGATATTAATTAGAGGTATAATTATTATATATAGTTCTATTAGTACTACTGTTCTATAAGTTAAATAATATATATTTTCTTTCTATCCTGTACTTTTCTAATATTTGGGTTTTTTAGGTTTCCAATAATTCTGTTATTTGTAATGTAGTTTGTTATCTAGTAGGTTATATTAGTTTTTTCTCTATTTAGTTTGAATTTATTTAGGAATTTAATCTTGCTATATATTATAAGAAGAGATTTATTATTATAGAATTCTGCCCTTATTATTCTAAATAGGTATTAGATATATTTTCTAAAATAGCTAATCTTGTAGCTAGTTTTTCAAAGCCTTCTAGCAAGATTGCAATCTTTCCTTTTAATAGATAGTTATTAATAATAGAAGATATTAATTCTGTAATATTATTTTATCTCCTTGTACTGCTAATTTTTGTTTTTTTAATTTTATATTTTAGTTCCTATTCTGTTAAGTATTTAATTTCTTTTAGTAAATTATTATTATACTAATATTATAATATTTATTGCTAATATAATATTGTAAGGCATATGTTATATATAGAACCCTGTTCAGAATAGTGCAGGGCATTAGTTATATATTATATAATATCCGGATAGTATATTTTCTAGAATATATCTATACTGGAAAGTTTCTCTTTTTAGTAATTAGTTTTGCTATAATCTAACTAATACTATACTATTCTATACCTTTCTTATAATTCTAATTGCTCTTATTTCAATCTAATTAAAGGGAATAGCCTAGTATTATTAGAATAGCTTTGAAAAGAAGTATATATTAGACTTAGAAAAAGTCCTTTACTATTTTAAGGAAAAGAATATATTATAAAAAAGATATAGGCCCTGTCTATAATAATAAAGGGGATAATATATTTAGAAATAGCAAGAGAAGTCTAACAAGTAATCTGATTAAATCTTTTTTAGATAATAAAGATATTATAATCTAAATCTAAGAGATAAAGGAATAGCTCCAATATTTAAAGTAAAAATAAAAACTAAAAGAAATTAAAAGATATATAAAATTAGAATATAAAGTTATAATTTAGAACTAGACAGAGTATATTCTAACAAAGATAGTATAGAGACTAAGTTAAAATATTAAACTTTTTTAAAAGAGAATATATATAAATAAGAATAGATCTGTTCTTATTATTTTTAGCTAATAATAATATACTATAAAGTATATCTTTAAAGAGAAATCCTTTGCAAGAATAAAAATATTAATAGAATAAAATATTTAAATCTGATATATTATTAGAAGATAATAATATACTAGTATTCAAGAGCTTAAAGCTAGAGAAATATTATAAAAGATTTATTTCTAAAGAATATTATAAATTTATTATATATCTAGAACTGTATTTTATACAATAAGAAAAAGCCTTTTATTTAGATAAATATAAGATAAATAAAATAGTAAGTTATCTTAATTACAATCTATTTATTATATAAATAAATATATATAAAGAAAAGGAGAAGCAAGAATACTTACTAATATAGAAAGAATTTAAAGAATATTTATTATATTAATTAAATAGTCTAAAGAATCTAAAGTAAGATATTTATAGAACTATTCTAAAACTATATTAGAAATTAAAATAATTAGTATATAATTTTACTATTTAACTATAGACCTATAAGTTATGCTTTGTTAAATTATATACTGAAAGATAATAAAAGAAGTATTTATAGGCCAAAGTTATAGAAGAGATATATTTAGAATTAAATAGATATATAATAGAACTAGAAATCTATAATTAATTTATTATATAGCTATAATTAATTAAAGATAATATCTCTAATTAGAGAAAAATAATTATAAACTAGTACCAAAATAAGTCCTGATAGAAATTAAAAAAAAGTATCTAGTAAAAAAATAGATTAGAAAACTTATTCTTTAAAAATATACCAAAAAAATATTAGTTATAAAGAAGATTCTTTATACTATATATCTATAATAATAAAGTAGATCTAAGATTTAAATAAAAATTAATATACTACCTCTATAATAAATCCAGATATATAGTAAGATATTATCCAAAAAAACAAGAGATATTTAGAACTGGAAAAGCTAGAAATAAAATAAAAAACTAGAATTCCTAATATTTTATACTATAATAATATTAGATATTATTATTTAAAGATATAGTACTATAATTATTATTTTTAATATTAGTATAGCTATATTTAAAGGCCTTATTAATATATAAGTCCTATTGGATTCAGAAGTAAAAAGTAATTTATATTCCAATACTAGATTAAAGAGTACCTTTCAGATAAGAAAAATATTCTCTATCAAATAAAGATATTTGATAGCTATAAGATTAATATATATAAAAGATATATCCTGGAGATCTTAATATAGAATATATAAAAGGAGATAAGAAAATAATCTTATATATTTAAAGCTATAGATATAGAAGAGTATTAAGTTATTTTAGACTATCTATAGTTTTAAATAATTAATCTAAATCTAAATTAGAGTAAAAAGACTTAAATATATTATAGGGTACTAGAATATCTTTTAATAGAAATTATTAATATTATAATATATATTAATTTAGTTATATAGGAAAATATAGTTTATCTTATTTATCTATAAATATTAATAAAGAATAGAGCTATAGTATTCTTTAAAGTAAGTATAGTAGAACCTATACTTCTTAATAAGTATTGGGAGTATGCAGATATTTTTTTAGAAGAAGATATAGATATAATTTCTATATATATAGGCTATAATTATATGATAGATTTAGTATTAGAAAAAGAACTCCTTTATAAATTATTATATTTATTATTAAAGAAAAAGTTATAAATACTATACAAATATATATAATCTGTATTTAAGAAGAGATAGATAAGATTATCCAAAAGTTCTACAAAAGTATCTATATTATTTATTTTAAAAAAGGATAGTTTTCTGTACCTTTGTATTAATTATAGGGGAGTTAATATAATTATTATTAAGAATTATTATCTATTACTATTTATTAGTAAAATATTAGACTAGCTATTTGGAGTAATAATATTTACTTAATTTAATCTTTGAAATATGTATTACCAGTTGTATATTTGAAAAGAAAATAAATAGAAAATTGTATTTTATATATATTATAGATACTATAAATATCAAATTATATTCTTTAGCCTAGCAAATATACCTGTAATATTTTAAATATATATTAATAGAATATTAAATAATCTATTAGATATATACTATATTATTTATCTAGATAATATTCTTATCTTTTCAAACTCAGAAAAAGAATATAAGAGGCATATATACTTAGTTCTGGAAAGGTTATATTAGTATAGACTTTATATAAAATTATCAAAATATACTTTTAATATTAATATTGTTAATTTTTTAGAATATATTATTAGTTCTAGAAAAATAGAAATAGAGTAATTATATATAAAAATAATTATATTCTGGCTAGAATCCCAGAATATATATAATATTTAAATCTTTTTAGAATTTGCCAATTTCTATTATAGGTTTATAGAAGGATTCTTATAAATATATATATTTTTGATAGAATTAATAAAGGGGGTATAAATAATATAGAAAAAAAGATTAAAAATACTATAGCAGGAAAAGAAAATAGAATTTAATATTTCTTTTATATATTTTGCAATAATAATAGAGGCTAGAGAAGTCTTTATAAATCTAAAAAAATTATTTATAAATATATCCCTATTACAATACTTTAATCCTAGACAGAAGATTAGAATAAAATCTAATATATTAGAATATATTATCTTAATAATCCTAATATAGTTATAAAAGAATAACTAATAATAGTATTCTATAATCTACTGGTTAAAAAAAATAATATTTCCTAAGTATAGCTATAAGATATATAATAAAGAATTATTAATAATAATAGATATATTTAAATAATAGAGGCACTATTTAAAAGGAAGTTAATATCTTATAATAATACTATCTAACTATACTAATCTATATATCTTTTAAACTATAAAGGAGCTTAAAAAATATCAGATTAGATAGGCTAAGTAGTTTAGTACTTTTGATTTTATAATAAAATATAAGATAGGAAAAAGGAATTCTATAGATATATCTAATAGATACTTAGATTATAAGATTAGCAAAGAGAAATATATATTACTATTTATTTTAAAAGAGAAGTTATTATATAAAATAGCTGCTAAGCTAAAAAAAAGAATAAATAAAATTAGAATTCCTTAAAATAGAATTAATAATATATATTAGATTTTTAAATAGAAAACCAGCATCTATTAATAGAAGAACTAGTATATTATAAAATATAGATATAGTCAAGGATTATATTGCTAATAATATAGAAATTCTAGAACTTTTAGTATTATAAGCTATAGTAGTAATAGCTATCTAATTTAAAATAATTTATAATAATATTGTAATTATACTCTTTATAGATCTTATATAAGCTAAATAAAAGAGAAATGCCTTTACTTGCAGATTTGTAAAGAAAGAATACAATAGGAAAAGTATAAATATATAGATTAAATAATTAGTCTAAAAGTTAGATAAAGATAGCCTACTTAGGCATAAAAGATATATATATATTCCTAGAGATACTGCAATAAGACAAGAGATCTTATATATTTATTATAATAATTCTACAGAGGGATATTTTAAGATATAGTACATTTATAATAATATTGCCTGCAAATACTTCTGGCATTGTAACACTCTAGCTGACGAAAGAATAATATAGAGTTCTAATATATAGGTAGCTTCAGACAAAGACTTTAAGCTAAGGAAGAAAGAAGAAAAATCTATCTATAATTAAACTTTCTGGTATTTATATATATAAAAACTTTCTTTGTTCTCTACTACTTTCCCTTTAGAGAGCAGAGAATACTATAGTTTTGGCAGAATCAAAGATATTAGATAATTCTATTATATTATTCCTCTTTTTAGGTTAGTTTATCTTTAAATTAATAGTAGAATTATTATCTTTCCTTTCTTTAGAGTCTTTATTCTTCTTCTAGTAGTTAATCCAGTATTTAAAATTCTATAGAGGTCCTAGTTTATTAGAGAATTTATTATAAAATTCTTTTAACTTTATAGGTAAGTTTCAAAAGTTTAAAGTAGAATACTATATTAAGTCCTTATTATATCCTTTTTAGGTAATATAATATTACAGATATCTATAATATTATTGGACTATTATAATCTTATTAACCTTTTATTCTAATTTGCTATTAATCTTCTCTAATAGAGGTTCATTATTCAATTAATATAGAACTAGATTATCAGGGGCCTTCTGGAGTCTATTTAGTAGAAATATTAGGCAAACCTTTATAGTATCTGAAAGCTTAAACTTCCAAATATTCTCTATCTACTGGAAAATCTCAAATAATTCTTTTATTTAATTACTAAATTTTCTTAATAAATATTCTAATATCTAATTTATTAGCTTTACAAAAATCTAGTTACTAATTCTAAAATTAACTTTCCAGCAGTATTTATTAACCTATTTCTTTTGTTTGTCTTAAACTTATTATATTAAGAATTAGATACTTTTCTAAATATCTTTTAATTACTATATCTATTATTAAATATTCTTGTAATTTACTTATTTTAATATAGTTAGATTCTGGCAAAAAGATTTTTAATTAAATAATATCCAGGGTTTATATCTACTTTTAATTATAAAGGGGAAGAGTTTAGTAGATTTCTATATCAGAATTACTGTAGCAAAATCTACTATAGATAGGAATTTTAATCAATTATCTTAATAATAATTTATATAAGATTAGAGTCTTTGTGTTATATATTGGTTTTATATTTTAATCTATTTATTTATTTGGAAATAGATAGCTAAAAACAGCTTTAATTATATATCTAAGGCTAAACAGAATTTATTCTAGAAATTAGAGATAAACTGAGAGTTCTAATCAGAAATAATAGTATTTAGGAATTTTTTATAGTAATAGATATATTCTAAAAAGATTCTTACTATAGTCTTTATTATAATAGTGCTATAACAGAAAATAAAAATAGAATATTTATTAAAATAGTCTATAACTACAAATACTATATTATATCTATATTTATTCCTTAGAAAAGATTAAAAATCCATTATAATATATTGCTAGAGTTACTCCAGAATAAATAAAAATTATAATAATTCTAAAGGGAAATCTCTAGGATTTTTGGTTTAATAATATATCTGGTAGTTTAAAATATATTATTTAATAAAACTCTATATCTGGAGCCAGTAATAATAGAACTTTAAAAAAATCAGAATCTTTTTTCTTTTGGAATAGATAATAGAGACCTAGTAATAAGCTTTATTAAAAAATTAAATGTATAGATTATCTATATTAGATACTATTAATTATTTATAATAAAGTAATAATCTATACTCTATTTTTTAAAGGAATCTTTTCTTATTAGCTTTTTTTTAAAGAGAGTTCAGTTCTATATTTTTATAGTTCTCTTTAAGAATTTAATCTACTAACTAAAGCTCCTTAATAGAGATTAAAGATAGTATAACTTTTTTTTTTATTAGCTCTTATTAGATCTATTTGTTTAGTATCTCTAGACCTAATAAATATTTAATCTAATATTTCTGTATCTATTAGTATTGTTAGGAGATTTTATTTTTTTTATAAGATAGTATATCTGCTAAAATATTTAGTTTTTTAGATTAGTATTGGATTAAAAACTAGTAATAGAAGAGAAATTCTGTTTAACTAGTTTATTAAAAGTTAAGAATTTTTATAATTATAAAATATTCTAAGGATTAGTAATTAGTTAGAATATTAAAGGGTCTATCTATTTATAAATTAATAAGTTCTACTTACTATTCTTTTAAAACTTAAATAATAGCTAGTAACTCCTTATTATAGATTAGATAGTTATATTTAGTAGGTACTATAATCTTTAAAAAATATATAATTAGATATTATAGGTTCTGTTTAGTATTTTATTAAGTAAGTATAGTAGTTATTATTCTATTAAAGGTATTAATTTCTATATAGATTGCTTTTGCTAGATTATAGTAATATAGTATTAATATAAACTATAAATATTATTTTAGGATTTTAAAGACTTTCTTGTATATCTAATTAAAATTAAAGGGCTAATTTTCTTTAATAAGGTTAATTAATAGGTAAGTAATCTAGCTATATTTTTTAATAAATCTTTAATAGAAATTATAGAATTCTAAAAAGAAATATATTATATAAATAATCTTAGACTCTTTCTAATTACAAATAATAGTAATCTTTTATAAATTAATTTATATATCTTTAGTTTCTATAATAAATCCTAAATATTTGGTCTAAGTAATATAGAATTTATATTTTTTAATATTTGTCTGGAATCCTGCTTTTTAAAGTCTAGAGAGAACCTCTTTAATTTATAACTTATATTCTTATTTATTATTGGAGTAAATAAATATATTATTCAGATATATACTAATATAGTTATCTAGTAAATTAAAGAAGAGATTATTTATATATTACTAGAATATAGTAGATCTATTAATAAATCTAAATAAAAGAATATAGTATTTATATATTCTATACCAGATTCTAAAAATAGTTAAGGCTTCAGAATTAGAGTATATTCGGATTTAGTAGAAAGCTTGTTATATATCTAGTTTTATAAAGATTTTAGTTTGTTCTATTCAAATAAAAATCTTATTAATTAAAAGAAGAAAATATTAGTTTTTTTTAGTAATAGAATTTAGTTTTTTATAATTAATACAAAAACAAAGTTTTCTATCTATCTTTTTCATAAATAAGATAGGCAAGGTAAAGAATTCTTAGCTAACCTTAATAAAATCTTTTCTAAGATTATTTATTAGATATATTTTCAAGATCTGTAGTTTTTCCAAAAATTATTTATAAAGAAATTAATATCTAAAAGAAACTTTTTCTTTAAGCTAGATCTTATAATTATATAATTAATAGGATAATAATTTATTTAAGGCTTCCTTAAAAAAGATATCAGTATATTCTTAATAAACAGAAGAAAATTATTCTTAAATTAGTTTTAGCAGTTCTGGTTCTTTAGTTTTAATAGGTATCTTCTGTTTAATTAGTTTATTAATTTTATATATACTAATAGCAAATATTTCCATTCTCTTTTTATAAGATATTTAGTAGAATTCTGTAGTTCCAATTATAGTAATATTAAGACTCTGGATATAATTTAATAAAGGAGGAAAGGATTTCTAAAAGATTTTCTCTAGTAATTCAGATTCCTTTTTTAGTTTATACTGTATTTTAGTAAGTATTATTTAAATATCTGTCTATTTCTTTTAAAGAGATTAGTATTATAGTAGCCTTTCTTATTATAAGATATAAATCTATCTTTTTATTAGCTGGTTTTGGCAGATTATATTCTGCTAATATATAGGATTAGAAAGTAATTAAATCAAATCTTTTTTTAAAGCTACTAATTCCTAGCAGAAATAGTTATTTCTAGAATTGCTTTTTGGCTAAATTAGCTATTAGTTTTTTATATCTAGAAAGATAGATTCTTTTTCTATCTATTTCCTTTTAAGAATTAAATTATAGTAGCTAAGATTAGCAATAATTATTAGAAGATTTTAATAATATTATCTATTAATTTTTAAATATATAATTAAGATATAGATTATCTGTTTCCTTATTTTTCTATTATAGTTATTAATGCTGTAGGAGATATTTACAGATTCCAGAAAGATATTAAAATATTAAATAATTAAAGAAACTAGAATATAATTTATAAAATATAATCTGTTTACTCTAGAATTTAGGAGAGTAAAAAGTTTTATATTATATCTATTTTTATATACTATACTAGTCTTTACAAGATAGTTATCTTTAAGAAGGTAGCTTAAATTAATCTTTGCCAGTTTTAAGCTATTCTCTAGGCAAGAGATTTAATCTAGAGATTGATTTTTTCTGATTTTTATCTATTATCCTTCTGTTTTAAATTTATAATATATATCTTTGTAGTAGGCTTTTTTAAGGGATAGTTAATTATCAAATATCTCTTTATCTTATAGTAAAAACATTTGTCTTCTTTTATAAGAGTTTTATAGTTAGAAGTTATAGTTTCCTTCTTTTTAGAAGTTTAATTATTAATAATAGACTTTAAAAAAATATTCTAGAAAGTAGTTCTAATTATAAAGATTCTGTTTTAATTAGATATATAGATTTTTTTATTGTTTATCTGTATTATATAGGAGGCTTAGTAGTATATAATAGTATAGTTATTAAAAGTACTAATCTTATAATACTTGCTAGTAATTATAGTTCTAAAAATAGAAATAATTTTATTATATATCTTAAACTTATAGTTATTAGAATTAATACTAGCTTTACTAGCTAATCTTATAAATTCTGTTAAGAAATTATAGTACTTCTAATAAGATTTTATTTATAGTAGTATAAATTATTACTTTATATTTTATTAATAGTTTAGATTATAAAATATAGCCTAAAAATAATTAAAGATCTCCTTAACTATTTTATAAAAATATTCAGATTTTTTATAAAATCTAAATATAGTATAGGCTATAGTCTTTCTGTTTAATTAGCTCTAGATATAGATAATATAGAGAGGTTTATTTTCATAATAATTAGTATTACCCTTTAACTTATTTTTAATCTGAGTAAACTAGTTTTTAAACTTCAGATCCTTTCTATTAGTAAGGAGAGATAGATTAGGCAATTTAATTAATTATTTTATCTATTTATTTATTGGTTCTAGGATTTCTTTTTAATAATAAAAGATATATTTAGCTATAGTATTTTTGTATTTATTATATTTAAATAAAAGATCTTAGACCTATATTTTTAGTTTATTATTCTGGATTTTTAATTTTTTAAATTCTTAAGTAAGTTCTGGATTATATTTATATTTATAAAGATTCTAAGGCTTATTCTGTTCTAGTTCTTAGATTTTTTCTTTAAGATATTTTATAGTAGTTCTGTAGCTTTTCTATATTTTAAAAGGTTTTTTATAATATAGTAGTATGAATTTAGGAAGTAAAATAAAATAAGGAATATTTTCTATTTCAGAGATAAAGAAATAGTAATATTTATTATTCTTATATTTATTATAGGTATTCTCTTTTTTCTAAAATCTACTAGGGATTTCAGGTTCTTTAATAATTCTTATTATTTTAATAATAGCTTTAGATTCTAAATTAAAAAGAATTTAATATTCTAAATAATATATAATAATATATCTAAACCAGAGGAAAAGAATAGTAAAAATAATAGAATTAAACTTAAAGTAATATAATATTCTAGCTAATAAAAGAATAATATAAAATCCTAATATATAGATAGCTTTAGATAAAAACTTCAAATTAAAAAAGGAAAAAGAAAAATCTATCTATAACTAAGCTTTCTAATATTTATATATACAAGAGCTTTCTTTATTCTCTATTACTTCCCCTTTAGAGAGCAGAGGATACTATAGTTTTGGCAGAATCAAGAATGTTGGATAATTCCATTACAGATAATCAGATATAATATAATACAGAATATCAAGAAGTATATTAAAACATATAATATTTATTAAAAGATTATAATTAAATATTATAAGTTCTATAGTATACTAGAATCTCTACCTATTCCTAGACTGGTTAATAGTCTGGTTTGGTCTGGTTTTTCCAAGATTTCAAACTATAAAAATAGTTTTGGTTTAGTTTTTC